>CM077083.1:93405402-93703245 GCA_039513925.1 Platanthera zijinensis
TTGTCCATCTTTTTTCAACAATTTCAATAATCTTCTTATATAATCTTTCTTTATTATCAAAATGTTCTTTAATCTTTTGCTTTGCTTCTTCCATCGCCACATATACTTCAGGCATAGCCGGCCTTTCATCCCCATCTACTAATCGCAAAACGGCAATTAGTGGCTTTCCTCCTTTTAGGCAATCTCTTACTCCATTCCAAAAAACGGTTGAAAGTACTGTTTCAACAACTTGTTTTCCGGATTCAGTTTTTGCCAAATTAGAGGCATTCCATGAAGACGACACAAAAAATAGTTTCAGCTTCTCCTCATGCTTAAGCAAACTTTGTAGAGTAAGAAATGATGTTGCAAATCTAGTAACTGAATGTCTAATTAGATCACCACTTATAGTACTCCTGACTGCTTCAAGTAAACAAGTGTGCCTATAGATGAAATTTGTAATCATCCTTGTCTTTTTTATCACAATTTTGTTAGGTGGTAGCTTGCCTATATCTTCTAGCATGAGATCAATGTAATGAGCTGCACACGGAGTCCAGAATAATGTGGGTCTTTTCTCCATTAAAATTCTACCAGCTGTCTTGTAATTGGAAGCATTGTCAGTCACCACCTGCATACGACATAACTTTGTATATATTGAAATGTGTAGACTATTAAACTTAAAATATGAAAATTAGTGAAACCAAAACATTTACCTGAACAACGCACTCTGTTCCTATCTCTCTAATCTTACTATCAAGCAACTCTGATAACATTGTAGCATCTTGAATCTGACTGGAAGCATCTACGGAACCCATAAAATAGGTTCCTTCTGGACAGTTGACTAGGAAATTGATCAAATGTCTCCCTCTCCTGTCTGTCCAACCATCTGACATAAGTGTGCAACCATATCTCCTCCAGTACGCTTGATAGTTTGTCTTCACCACCTTAACTTTTTCTTTTGTACTCAGCAACAATGGGACTCTCAAATCATGATAACTAGGGCCTTTATAACCAGGCCCATACTGTCCAACTGCTTCAAGCATGACTTCAAAACTTCATGCCTTTGCAGCATTGAATGGAATTCCACATTCATAGAACCAATCCGCCACATAACTATCAACTCTCTTTTTCTCTTTAGGTGATCTAAAACATCTCTCGATAGTAGTTTGTGCAGGACCTTTTGCACGTCTATCATCCACTACATCTTCAGGAGCACGCCTCACATGAGCATCCATAGGCCCCCTTTTTTGTGGCAAGTGGATTACCTTTCTCTTTTTTGCACTTGTCCCAGAACTTGGGACAAATGAGGTTTTAGCAGTAGATAATGTCGGGGATACATTTTGTGACCTTGTTGGCTCTCTTTCTTGGTCACTCTCATTGTCATCATCAACAGTCAGATCCACATTGTCCTTTTTTTTAGCATTTAAAGCTGAATACATCTCAGCGGCTATTTCAGAAGTAGTCTTCAAGCACTTGGATACATCTCCATACCCGCCACATAAATGTTGTTTCAACCTTTTGATACCGCCATTTATCAATCTACCACACAAATTACATTTAACTGTATTTTTATCTTCTAGGTTGGGTCAATGACCATACTTCCAACCAGAATCATTTGACTTTGCTTTACGTTTAGGATCCGTTTTTGGATCAACGTCATTGCTACCAATAGATGGAGCAAGATTGTTATTGTTTTGGTCTTCCATCTTTCACAAACAGGACCTATAGATTGCAGAGTTAGGTCGGGACAATGAAATAAATAACGGCTAAAAAAATCATCACAATGAACAATTTAAAGAACTCTCAATTCTCAAATTAATTGCAATAGTGTAATCATGATATCATGTGCAATTATTCTACACAAAAAAAATTATTTAATCATCATTTAAACTAATTATATAATGACAAATCTTATTTCTAATATCATCTATTTTCTCCTGCGAAAATTGTTTCACTCCATGATACATCTGCAATAAAAAACAAATTGTTAAAATCAATTCAACATAATTATTACAGGAATCTACATGCACTAGACAGTAGAATAGACATACGTTACATACCTTTATCAAAGATGGCATTGGCACATTTTTAAGAGCATCAACTATATCAATCATGTAGCACATGATATAATACCCACATTGAATGCTATCTGATTGTTTTGGGCACTACATAAATAAACAATTGGTAAGTATTTTAAAATTATCGGAATCATACAGGCTATTGAATTTAAATTACAATATATATACTCATATAGGCTATAAGTCTAAAACTTACCGGAATCAACTTTGTAACCTTTAGTTTTTTAAAATTGGTACGCCGCTCTTTTGCTAAACCTTTAAATACACTTCATAAAATAAAATAAAAATTAGTTTATATCAAAATCTGAATTCCAAATATGAAACTAAGTAAATAACTAATTAATAAACTTACTTTGTAATAACATTTTTAATATCATCACGGATGTTAATATTTAGGGGATCAAGCCAATAAACTGTATAATTTTTATAATTAATAATAGCCAACATCCAATGTTGTCTGTGAAATAATTAAACAAATGAAAAAAAATTAATAACTTACCTAATATAAAAATAGTAATAATCATTGATATTTGATACAGAGATTTTTCATACTTACAATCTATTATAGGGCAAAAATAGTAAAGAATCTGATTGGAGTTGACTAAGCGGTCTAAGCCTGTTTTTTAGATCTTCAACTCGTGTTCTTGAATGTTCTTTGGCATAGTCATCATTAAAAGTAAAAATGGCATGTGGATTATGGAAATATACACCTGCATTGTATGTAAAATTCTTTAATTGTGAGTCTATGTACCTGCAAACAACATGTAAATTCAAAATCAATTAATATATTAATAAAAATTCTTAATTTTGTAATACTCAGTGGTCAGATTCACAGTACTCACTACTCACTCAATGCATGCTAATAAGATGTTAGCTCCAATCATTTTCATATTTAGAAAATCATGAAGCTCTGAATTTTCAAAGTAGCACTCCCAAATACTGTTGAATCTAATTCTAGAGATATTATTTTATCTTCATTCTCCATTTTAGTTATGAAACTGGGCAACATATTAATGAAATCATTTGTATGCTCACCAGCCTGTGAAAATAAAAGAATTAATATTACGGACATCATTATTGAATTCATTGATTATATAAAAGTCACAAATAATATTGTAAATTATAATACCATATAAGGTATAAGCTCATGTCTACTCTGACTACACTCAGGTTCATGTGACCTGGATTCATGCTCCGGCTGAGAAACCCAAAATAATATAAAAAGTAGTTAATTACCTGCGCAAAAAAAAAAAGAACACTTGTTCCAGTTAAATATTTTAACATAAAAATACCTGTGCAACTGCAAGTGCAACACTTGTTCCAGCATTAAACATGCGCATAAGTTCTTCAATTTGATTTTTCATATTACTAATCTCGGCTTGTTGCGCTTGTTCTTTTTGTCTCCATAATTCTTGTTGCGCTTGTTCTTTTTGGCTCCAAAATTCTTCTTGCGCTTGTTCCTTTTGGGTCCAAATTTCTTGTTGCTGGCTCAATCTTTCGTGTACTATGGTTTCAACATCTTCAATATGAGCTACTGGTGTACTCTCGCTCCGGCTCCGCCTATCATTCTTGAAAAAACTTGTAATTGTGGAAAACTTTCCACCGGCTCTAACCTGCACGGATGTTCTGGGCCTAAAACAGAGGCAAGAATGTTATTTCTTCCCTGTGACATTGTTTCAGTACTCTGGGACTCTTGGCTCGACATCTCGTCCTAAACAAAATTAATAAACATTGGAACAAAATTGCAGATAAGAAAATATACTTCTCAAGAAATATTATTATCAATAATTTACAAATGATGAAATGACACATTTACACTTACCATTTTAGATGCCAACTCAGCTGCATCTTGACTAATGTATTCACCGGTCTTTCTTTTATGACCGGCTTTCCATAACTCCGCACGCGCAATTGGTGCAGCTTCACCTTATTCAACCTTGACAATAAAATGAAATTAAATTATCATACAAATAATTGAGAAAACCAAATTTTAAAATACAAAATATGAGAGAGAAGTAGAGAGCTAATACCATTCTTTTTTCTACTCCAGAATAACCCATTCTAGAAGTAGTATGAAAGGCCTTTCGTGCTTTTGCTCTCTCTGTATTAACCTTACTTTTCTCCTACACAAATAAATATGTGTTAATACTTAATTTGCTTATAAGTTATAAAGTTAAAGAATGATATAAAACATTGAATTTAATAAGAACACATAAGTCATAACCATATATTCTGGAGTAGTGCGATGATCGACAAAAACTCTCCAGTCTTCGGCAGTAATAAAATTATAATTGACAGGAACATTGTATCGATGCTCCAAATCAACATCTTTTACATAATTGATGAAAAGTTTGGATTTCCAAGTCCTCCAACTTTCACCCATGCTTTTCATTAATGTCTTGTAATGACCATCAATATTATCAAAATAAATCTGAAATTAATAGACAATATCAATTAAAAAATAACTAAAACACCAAAGTTATGTAATCACTTATAACAAGATTACGTACATTTAATTCTGCCCATATTTGATCTTTAATCTGTCTATCAACATCCTTCCATGCAACATATGTAATTGAAACATAAGACTTCACAATTGATCCCATAAAACTCATCAGTTTATTTGTTTCAGGCCCGGGAATAATGCGGCCATCATCACGGAAAGAAATAAAAAGCTTCTTCCCCTCTAGCCTAAGCTTACTCAATTCATTCATTTTTGTGAAGCCTCTTGTTGACCTCGATGAAGACCCCTTATCCGACATTTTCCTGTAAAACCCTAAAAAAAACTTAAACCATACAAAAAACCTAAACAAAATTCATACATTGTGTTGTTTATAAATATGATATTGAGCTACTAGTTAGTAGTTACTACTTACTACTTACTAGTTACTAGTTACTACCAGTTCAAACATTGTGCTGTATACTTGTATCATGTATGATAATAAAGTAATAAAGTACTAATACTATACTACTACATTACTTGAACAAAACAGAGAAAGGTATTAAGAAATAGTATACCTAAGTGAGAAGATTAGATTTGCCGAAGAAGAATCGTCAAATCGAAGCAAATGAGAGCTAAAGTGCTAAACCCTTGAACAAAATCGCCTTTAGGGATTATCGAAAAGAGCAGCGATCGTATCGCCTATTCGCCTTTAGGGTTTTTCGCAAAGAGCAGGAAGAGCAGCGACTGAAAAAAGAAGAACATAAACTCGGGGTAAAAGTAAAACTAGATTTTTACGGTTCACGGGTTAAAAATAGATATAATAGACTGCGGTTTTTACATAAACCGCAGTTTATTCCAAAGTTCAGAGGTAGAATAGACTGCGGTTTATGCAAAAACCGCAGTCTATTCTCGATCTGAACCTTGGAATAGACTGCGGTTTATATAAAACCGCAGTCTAATCTAGAATAGACTGCGGTTTATGTATAAACCGCAGTCTAATCTCCAATGAACCCTAGAATGGACTGCGGTTGATATATAAACCGCAGTCTATTCTACCATAAACCCTAGCATGGGTTTATTTTTGAATAGACTGCGGTTTATATATAAACCGCAGTCGTTTCCCATTTTTAATTAAAAAAAAGGCGGCAAACGCCTTGTTTACAATTGGGCGCCCTGACGCCTAGGCGTCGCCTAGGCGACGACTAGGCGACGCCATGACAAGAATGTTTCCAAGTTCTCCAAATCTCAAGATCTACTATTTCGAAGAACGTCGGAGCGAAGACTTGTCATCGTTGTTGTATTGTAATAATCATTTACTATCGTAGGAGATTGTTTCTCCGAGTTTGTAGATCCGTTTGTGGATCGAGTTTGTAGATCCGTTTGTGGATCGAGTTTGTAAATCCGTTTGTGGATCGAGTTTGTAAATCCGTTTGTAGATCGAGTTTGTAGATACGTTTGTGGATCGAGTTTGTAGATCTGTTTGTGGATCGAGTTTGTAGATCCGTGTGTGGATCGATTTGTATGAGAGTTTGTTCTCCGAGGTGTAGGAGCGTTGCTTCGAGTTGTAAGATTGTTGATAACCTGAGAAAGGTGAAGTAGCCAAATCTAACCCTTCGTGGAAGATAGGCGAGGCGGGACAGTGGACGTACCCAACACGGGGAACCACTATAGATCTCTGTGTTTGTGTGCTTGTTTATTTTTGAGTAATTTTTTAATCCGCGAAAAGACAAAAACATCACTTATTCACCCTCCTCTAGATGATTTAGGTAGACGCTAGATACTTTCAGATGTGTCATCAGTACGTCTTGGCTGAAGTAAGGACACTACACTCATAAGCATGATAAGAAGTATACGGGCATATTATGTAGTATGGGATGCATAATATGTGTTTGTATATGGATCCTTATAGGAAGCAACATGTGACTGTTATGTAGTATGAGATGCATAACAATCATCACATGAATGCCCATTAGATTTTACCTTTTTGTTACATGCGATATTATGTAGTATGGGATGCATAATATTTCATGCGTACGTCGTTCATAACATGCATTAAGGCTTTTATTAGCATGCATAACATAACATAGCATTAGCACGCATGTCAAGCTAAGATTTACATGATGACATACGTACACACATGGATTTAAACCAAAAAGAATAAGAATTCATGCATTCATAGTTTATGCACACGAGTTAAGAGGATGACGGTATATCATCTTAAGTTAAGCATATCATCATTTATGAAAATCCCAGAGCAAGTTAGCAGCATGAGCAAGTATCTATACATGTATGGTCTGAACTAAGTTGGGTAGTTCTAGCGTTAAGCTAGGTTTTGATTAATTGTTCTTGTGATATTACGATGTCGCTTAAGCGTGTTGCGACGAGGTCGACTCCCCAGTCTGAGGGCGAGTCGTCAGGTGCGCAAAGTGAGGCTGTGATTGAAGGGTTGCGGTAGAGCAATGAGGCTCTGTCGGGGCAGATGGTTGAGATGCAATCGCATATTCAGGCGTTGTTGACTGTCGTTTCAGGACAGCAACCTAGAGTGCAGGACCCTGCTGTGGGTCAGGCCGTTCCTGTTCCCCCTGCTCCTTTGGTGCCTCCAGTTTCGCTGCCACTAGAGATGAATTTCATGTCGCATTTTCAGCGACTAGGACCTCCTACCTATGACAGTAGAGCTGACTTCATGGCGTTGGATGACTGGATTATTGTTATCGAGGAGATGTTCTCGTATTCAGGAGTTTCTGGTGACCAAAGAGTGATGGTCGTCGCTTACCAGCTGAAGGGTCTTGCGAAGAGCTGGTGGTTGAGGGAAAAAGAGAACCTTACTGATGGATGTTCATGGGAATCATTCAGGGAGTTGCTGTTGAGGAAATTTCTGCCGTCGGTCGAGCAAGACCGTTTGATGAACAATTTTCTGCATCTGAAGCAATGACAACTCACGGTGAGTGAGTATAAGATAGAGTTAAGCAAGTTGAGCAGGTTTGATCCAAATTTGGTAGCCTCTGAAGCGAGCAGAGTGAAGCGCTTTATGGGTGGTCTTAGGAGTGATATCCAGCAACTAGTTAGTGTGTATGGATCTGAGAATTATGCTGAGGCGGTGGAAGCTGCTCTAAAAGTTGAAGCGATTGATAATGCAAAGAATCGAGGCATGCAAATTAGGAAGGATAAGAGAAAGTTTGACGATAGTAAAAGCTTTCGGGATTCTGGCCTTGCTTGGAAGAAGGGAAACAAGGAGGCGTGTAGTTTCTGTGGCCGGCCAGGCCATCCTTTCGAAAAGTGTTTCAAAAGATTGAAGGTTCAGAAGCAGCAGCAGGTGCGTGCAATTCAGAGCGCCCCCAAAGGAGATCTGGTTTGTGCTTCATGTAAGCAGAAAGGGCATGATGTTGGTCATTGTTGGAGTAAAGATAGGGTGTGCTTCCAGTGTGGACAGAAAGGGCACTTGAAGTCTAGATGGCCGCGATCTCAGCCCCCGATGTAGCCAGTTCCACTTCAAGCCTTGTCGCCGCCACAACATTTGGGCAAAGGGAAGGGCAAGCTGAATGTGATGACTTTGGAAGAAGCGCAGACGTCCACCCAAGTGATCTCAGATTAGATTCTAATCTAGTTCATTACTCGAAGCTATAGTTTCAATGTTGGTCGATTAGTTATGCATGCAATTCTATAGGGAAGTTTAAGGTAAAGAATCGTTGGACGCGCGTTCTTTTTGATTCCGGTGCTACCCACTCGTTCGTGGCTAGGACTTTCGTGGAACGTCATCGTCTGACTCTTGATCAAATTGGCGATCCGTTTTGCGTTAAGTTTCCCTCTGGTGACTCGGTGGTGTCGGAGCAAGGTATCCAGAGTTGTCATATTCTTTTAGGCGATTTTCTAGCTTTTGCTGATCTGAAGGTGCTGGACCTGGAGGACCTTGATGTGATCCTGGGCATGGACTGGTTGTCCCGATATGATGCAGTTATCCAATGCAAGGTTAAGTGTTTGGACTTCAAGATGGACAACTGCCACCCCAGGAGTGTTATGGCCTTCCGCGCCAGGATTCCCCGATTATTTCTGCGGTATGTGCTCGAAAGCTTTTAAATTCCGGCTGTTGTGCTTATTTGGTTTCTGTTTTGGAGGTCGTCGGTAGTTTGTCGCGTATCGAGGATGTTCCTGTAATGCGAGAGTTTCCTGATGTTTTCCCTGATAGTCTTCCTGGTCTTCCGCCGGAAAGAGATGTGGAGTTTGTTATAGATCTGGAGTCGGGTACTCGCCCTATTGCTAAGGCACCGTACCGTATGGCCCCGCGCGAGCACATGCCTTCCAACTGGTGAAGGACAAAATGACGGAAGCACCCGTACTTCGCCTTCCCGATTTTAGTTTGGTTTTTGAGCTTGCGTGTAACGCGTCCGGAGTAGGCATTGGGGGAGTCTTGAGCCAAGAGGGCCATCCGGTGGGTTATTTTAGCGAGAAATTGTCCGGCCCTAAATTAAATTACTCGAATTATGATAGAGAATTTTATGTCGTGATCCGATGTCTTCACGATGCCACTACCTCCTCCCCAAGGAGTTTGTTTTATTATCGGATCACGAATCCTTACGTTTTATAAATTCCCAAACTAAAATCAGCCCCCGACACGCGAAATGATTATCATTCTTACAAGAGTACACCTTTGTCCTGAAATACCTTAAGGGCACCCAGAACCGCGTAGCGGACGCCCTTAGCAGCGTTTCTTTATTGTGACCATGATGGAGGTAAAGGTCATAGGGTTTGAGCGCATTAAAAAGGAGTATGCGAGCTGCCCCGACTTTCGGGATATCTATCTAGCCACCCTTGACGAGTCTCCCACTACCATTTTGGTGTATTCCCTTCGGGACGGTTATCTTTTTCGACATTCTAAGCTGTGTATCCCGCGCTCTTCCCTTCGCGACTTCATAGTGTGGGAATTGCATGGAGGTGGCCTTGGAGGTCACTTTGGACGCGACAAGACTATCACGTTAGTTGAAGACATTCTATTGGTCACACCTTAAGTCTCTCGTTACTAAGATTATTAAAAGTTGTCGCACGTGTCAATTAGCAAAGGGGAACAAGACCAACGTGGGGTTATATACTTCCCTCCCGATCCCTTCCATTCCTTGGGAGGATGTTAGTATGGATTTCGTGTTGGGTCTGCCACCTACGATACGGAGACATGACTCCATCCTTGTGGTAGTAGACCGCTTCTCCAAGATGGCCTACTTTATTCCCTGTAGCAAGCCTAGCGATGCCTCCCACATCGCCAAGCTGTTTTTCAAAGAGGTCGTTAGCCATAGGGGAGTGTCGAAGACCATTGTGTCGGATCGTGACGTTCGATTCACGAGTTACCTTTGGAAGACGTTATGGAAACTCATGGGTACCAAGCTCCTGTTTTCGACGGCCTACCACCCTCAAAAGGATGGTCAAACGGAAGTTGTCAATAGAAGTTTGGGTTCTTTACTACGTTGCCTTGCGGGCGATCACAAAGGCACGTGGGACTTGATCCTTCCACATGCACAACTCGCGTATAACAACTCTAAGAATCGATCTACGGGATTATCGCCTAATGAAATTGTGCATGGATACTGTTGGGTATTGTATCCACAATCACCTGGATTTGAGGAAGCCTCCTATCAAGCTAAGATGAATTCACTATGTATTTGATGAATTCCTTCAAGTTGTGCTTGCAGTTATTCCACGCTAAGTACACACCAATGTCAGGGTGCAGTGGGTCAATATACACGGGTCTGCGCGACGTAATCCATCGTTGAGCAGATCAGTGTGTTGGCCTACGTGTACTCTCTCTATTGGGGTGTACTTAATTTCAAGTACAGGGCTGTGATAAAGCAAGAGCAGACAAGGAGCAAGGATGGGTCAAAGACCTGCTCACGGGTTGAAAGAGGAGAAATCGTCCAAGTGTAAATCGCCGAGAATCACTAAGTGATTCTCGCCGATTCGTCGAGAATCACTTGTGATTCTCGACGAGTCGTCGAGAATCACTAGTTGATTCTCGCCGGTTGAGGCCAGCTGACTCAACGCCGCCAGAAAATTCTCTAAGGCAGAATCGTCGAGAATCACTAAGTGATTCTCGCTGATTCGTCGAGAATGTCTTTGCATTCTCGACGATTCGGCGAGAATCTAATGTGATTCCCGCCGATTCTCCCCGGCCTCTTTAACCTGTGATGCCAGAATTCGCCAAGTAGGATTCGGCGAGAATCGCAAGTGATTCTCGCCGATTCGTCGAGAATCACATACGATTCTCGCCGAATTTGACTTGGGCAAATTTCCGACATTTCCTGTGCCGGTCCAGGTTTCCAGCGGTATTTCGAACCGGACTTAGGTCTTCGCTTTGGTGGGGCCCACAACGGTCATCTTTATAACCTAATGTATAAATATACAGGTATTGGTGAACAGTAACACATAGAAAAACGCGAATTCAAAAAGGAGAGCCGCCGTCGAGCCCTAGCTCCGCCAATCGTCTCTGCCGCTGATCGTGCAGTGGTCACCGTAGCCGATCTCGATCTCCTCCAGATCCACGGTGACAGAAGCCAAGTCTTGCACAGCGTCTCACGCGTCTAACCAGAGATCTTTAGTCTCTTGATTTGTGATAGGGAAATCCATCCCCGTCCGAATCGATCGAGACGATCGATCCTAGTGTGACCGTTGGAAGACCTTGTCGACTTCGCTAAGAAGATTGAATCTCCAAAGCATCGCTGTTGTTTTCAGTTGCCGCCGCCAACACCGAGAGTCTTGCCGCCGCCCGTTGCCGCCGCCGGTCTCGGGGAGATTCTCTCCAAGAAAGATCTAGGGTTGTGGACTTTTCGTTGCCTACAAGAACAAGTAGACTAACGAAAATGGACACCTAGATCTTCAAGTTGTTTGTATTTCTTATACACTCTGATTTCGTTTTCATTGTAAAGGAACATTTGGTTCCTAGTTGTAGGGTTGGGTGCAACCCGTATTGTGAGAGTGTTAACTCCTACGTGTGGAAGGGTTCTTTCCGATAGTGCAAGGATTGGATTTCAATCCTGTTGGTGGAGTGACCGAGTCGTCCCTGGATTGGGAGATAGGTCGAAGGGGGAAAGTGGACGTACCCAAATCGGGGAGCCACTATATATTGCCTGTGTTATTTTCTGTGCTGTGTGTTTTGTTTTGAATCTGCAGGTACACTTTTAATTCCGCAAATACGCTGCAAGTCACCTATCCCCCCCCCCATAGGTGAAGGTAGTTGACACTAGGTGAACTTTCAAGTGGTATCAGAGGGAGGTTCCTCATCAAAAAGGTTAACACCTTGAGTAGAATCCTGCCACCAGTGTCAACAAGAAGATCAAATTCAAGCATGGAGTTGGATTGTGATGTCCCTCCTCTAAGACTCCCATCATGTACAAAGGAGTATTATCCTGTATGGAAGATGAGAGTACTATTTCATCTGGAAGCCATCGACCCTCGAGCATCACTCATTCTAGAAGAGGGTCCCTTCATTCCCATGAAGGCTTCCAGCTCGGGGAAAGATCTCCAAATCCCCAAGTGTCCCAAAGAGATGTCGGAGACAGAGCTCTCACTGTTCAACCTGGACCAGGTGATTCGTCAGATCATCACTGATGTCTGGTATGGACCTTCTCGCTCTAGAGTGGACAAGTGTAGGACAGCCAAGTCCATGTGGCAAACCATCTCAGACCTCATGGAGGGATCAGAGAAAACAGGGACCTGTCGTCAACAAGAGGATGAAGCCTATGTAGGGGTCCTCATTTCTGAAGATGAAGGGCATGATCAATCTGTCAGTATCAGGGTTCCTGTGTCCTTGTCAGAGACTGAAGAAGAAGTTGAGGAAAGCAGTTCTGATGAAGCTGACTCAACAGTATCTGCCGACATTTATGGTAACCCTGAACAGCAAAGCCAGAAGCAGGTAACTTCTTCCTCATGCCCCTCTCCTCTTGAAGTTCCTGAAGACAGGAACAATTCAGAGGGTAGTCCCTCCAGAGATGCAAGGGATATGGATAGCTTCAATCAAAGGATTGAAAATCCTGATTCTCTTGAGAGTGTCCTTCAGAAGAGCAACTTACTTGTGGAGGAGCAAGCTAAGGAGATTGCTCAGCTGAGGACCTTGATGAATCTCCAATTGGAATCCATCAAGGTAAAGGACTCAAAGATCTCGGATCTAGAGAGTCGTCTAGAGACCGAGAAGAGGATCGTTTCTAACTTTTCCAAGATAGATGCTATCAAAAGAAAAGCAGAGAATGGGTGGATCTCCCAAATTGTCAATTCATGGAGAAATGGGGAAACTGTGTTCAGACCCCCCACCCCGAGCAGGAAGGGCACACATCATGCATTCAGGTATGACCATAGGAACAACCTTGGTCACTGCAAGAATGATCAGCCCTCATGTGGAAATACCCACAGTGCCACAGCTGACATGGCCACCCAGAGGAAAATACCTCAGGCTTCCACCAAGCCCTTTGTATTCTCGGCCACAGCCTCAACTCGTCATGAATCTGCCAGCATCAGCTCACAATGCGCCTCTCACCTCCCTAGGACTCAGGAAAGGGGGGTTAGAAATCATGTTGTTGGGATTCATGGGGTCCTTGGAAGGGGGCTGACTGAAAGGAAGGCACCACCTCCCAGGCCTCATGACGCCTGCCATATGCATTCTTTCCACCCTTCCAATAGTCACGGTGGAAGAGACAATTCTGTTAGCATGTCAGGCTCTATCCCGTTTAGACCTAGAACTATGACTACCTCAGTCACCCGTTCAGGTCACAAACGGCGATACAACATTCATGAATGTTGGTGTTGTGGCAAAGTGGGTCATTTTGCCATAGATTGTTGGCACAACTCTTCTGTGTCAAAGGCAAGGGGACTTCCACATCCTCGAGGAAATGTTAGTCCTCCCACCAGGATTCCTAAGGGGAGGCATTCCAACTATTTTGCTGACAGGAACCTAGGACCCAATACTTATTGGGTTCCTAAGGCAAGATAACTCTTTCCTGCAGGGTGGTCTGGGTTCCCGCAATCCTGATGGGAACCGGACAGGAGATGCTCCAAGAATGACGTGGAAAAAGTGTCGGGAATGGGAGCAGTGCCTTCATTACAGGCACATACATACTGACCTCCTGATATACTCTGTGCTGGTAATGTGAATGTTACATCTTATTATCACAGGTAACTGCAATTAGCCGTAAATGTTTAAGCCATAAAGCATAAACAATTCCATATATGTATTTATGTATGTTGACATATTCACACTTTATAATGAGTTCACTTCTTTTGATATTGGATGGTCATATAGAAAAATTATTCACGTATGCTCAGTCACTTAGGGAAGGAGTATGAGCGTAAGATAACCTTCAGTTACATTAGTAGTGATTAGTTTGACATTATCAGCCATAAGTCCGCCCTTGAAAATTTTGAACCCCTTGGTTGGATTAAGAAACCATTATGCCTATTAAGACCTTCTTACCCTTGACAACGACATAAATTTGGAATCTCAGCGACTTCCCTCATACTAAATTCCACCATAGTATCGTCGAACGAAGGCTTCGGACATTAATAGATGCATAAACCCGGTTATACAATGGAACCTTCAAGTGGTATCAGGCCGACTAAATTTAAATCCCACCGACCCAACCTACATCCCGACGACTCGTCGAATTCCAGCGACTCTTCAAATTCCAGCTAACTCAATTTAAATCCCGCTGACTCCTCAGGCCGACTCTTCAAATTCCGCCGAATCATTTTAAATCTCGCCGATCTAACCTAAATCCCGCCGACTCTTCAACTTCCAGCTATTCGCCGAGACTCTTCCAAGCTCTCGTCCAACGACACCTCCCAGCGGGAATCCCTTCGACTTCTCCTCCCAGCGGGTTCCTCCTTCGGCGCTGCGTAGTGATCTAACGACACTTCTGGAGTCTTCCTCTCGCAACCAGGGTTTCGTCCAAGCCTCGCCTCGGATCGGCATCTCTCTCGCAACCAGGCTCGTCGTCTCTCCGGAACCTTTACTGCCTCTCCGCACTAGGTAATCTCCTACTTGTCCCCTACCGTGTGTTGAGCTTAGTGTAGATTTTGTTCTCACTCTCTTGGTTTCGGAGATCCTTAGACTTGGAAATTGGTATTCCTTTTCTTTCTAGTTTGCTATGGCCCCACGGACTTCTGATGGGCTAACCACTGGATGCGAGCTCGTGAAAACCGGATTCTCCCAGGCCTCGGACGAGTTCCGGAACATAATCATTATGCTCGAGGAAGCAGGACTGACGTTCGTGCTGGAGCACCCATGCAAGATTTTGGATAAGGAAGTCCTGGAGTTCTTTGCAACTGCCAAGCTCCGTCACGAAGACACTTCCATCAAGAGCAAGGTTGCTGGGAAGAAGGTCAAGTTATCCGCCAGGAAACTGACCCAATGCCTGCGGCTATCCAGTTGTGAAGAAGAAGATTACCTGGAGGAAGAGGATAGAGCAAGAACCCTATCCTTCTGTGGACTGGCCAGGGGGACCAGGTCAATCAAAAGGAAAGACATGAACGAGGAGGGAAAATTGCTGTCTGACATCGTTGGGAAGGCTCTAATCTGCAAACCTGACTCCCACGACCACATCTCAGGAGAAATGTTCAAGACTCTGGTGGCAATCGTCTGCCGAAAGCGATTCAATTGGGGAGTCATGCTCTTTGAAAGAATTAAAGACACACTCCGTAACCCCAGCTTTGGCAGAATCATCAGCCTCTATCTGAATCAGCTGAACGGAGATACATTCGACATGAGCAAAGGAGTGTCGTTGCACTATCTGAAAAAGATGGACGTAAGCATATTCGACCGATGGGAGCGGCGAATAGGGCAGGTTGTCAGGGAAATAGACCAAGCGGAAGCATCTCCGGCCGAGGACACCAGTACTCCAGCACACTCTATGGCAGCACCCAGAGAAGTTCCTGACACACTGATTGCAAGAACTGAGGGGGAGCCTGTACACTCTTCTGCAAACATCATATCTGATATTTCTCAGATAGCTAAAGATGCTGTGGAGACTGTGCAAGAAGACGGTGAGGAGGAAGTGGCAGATGTGGAAGAGGAAGAGGAAGGTGAGGAAGATATGAATGACCTGGGAGATGAGGTGGCTGATGTGGAGGAGGAAGAAGAAGTAGAGGAAGACATGCACAACTCTGCAGATAAGCCTGAGCACTTGGAGACTGAGATGGAGGAAGAAGTAATTGAGAGGGAGAAAGTGGTAGATCCTCGGGAGGATGCTGCTGGTTCATCTAAGGAACAAGCTCCTGAGAGGTCGGATGCAGGAATGCAGGGGGAGCCCTCTCAGCAACCCTTTGTCCCCCCTGTGGACTCTATTATAGTGTCCAGCTCTCCCAGTACTTCTGCTGGGGAGCCTGACCAGGGTCTGCCTGCTGCTCCTCCACTTCAAGCAAACCTAGCAAATCACACTGTTAATTTTGTCCAAGGGATGCTGGATGAGCTCAAGGATACGTTTGAGAAATCCCTCAATAAAGTGCTAACGAGACTGAAGGACTCTGAGGATCTCATGCTTAAGAATGTGGTTCAGATCAACCATAAACTTGATGTGATGGAGAAGAAATTTGATGAAAAATATACAGAGGCAGGCACAGCTGTATCTCTTCTCATGAAAGGACTGAAGAAGAATACTGACGACCTGGCTGTAGTCAATAAAAATGCACATGTTGTGGCACAGACCATACAAAAATTTGATGCCAACATGGTAACGCTGAACGCAAATCAGAAATCTCTGCTTGACGAATTCAGTAAAACTGTGAAGCACATTGATGCATCTCTGCATTCCTATACAAACTCTATAGCCGCCGAAGCCAAAAAGGGGGAGGAAGCGTATAACGCTAAGATGGCAGGGCTTCAAGAGTTAGTACTTCTAAACTTCGATCAGACCAATAGGTATGTCTTTCAAAACTACCAAATCATAACTGCACCTTTAATCAACCTAATAAATAATAATTGACAAATACAAATTCGATAATTCGAATAGGTACATTTTTGAAACGGCCCACTGGCTGGTAACAGAGGCATCGGGAATACATGTTCCTGTCGCTCCGCTTGAGGATGTGGGTCCTGCTGGTACTGCTGCGGGTGAAATAAGGACTGAAGAAGTACCAATGAGCGAAGCCGAGGCAAAGAAAGCTGCTGAAAGGGCTGAACGAAGAAGCTGGTTTGATCAAGAAGCCATAGCAAGAGCCAGGGACAAGAGAAAAATTCAAGAAGGGACTTCTAGGGAAACGCAAGCTGAAAAGAAGATCAGATTGAAGGAGGATGATGTGAGGATTGAAAAATGGAGTCCTGTATCAAAGAGTATTATCCTGGACACATTTTTGTTACTGCAGAGGGGGCAAATAAATCGAAATGATGTATATAGTCAGTACGAATGGGAGCGGCATAAAGAATTTGAAGCTAAACGTAGCATATTTTTCAGGAACAACACCGCGGCAGATAAAGCCCCTCCTCCGAGATACTATCCAAAGCCCAAGGAGTATCTTGAGCGACAAAGCAGAAAGTTATTAGCTAAGCAACTTAAAGAAGACATAGCTAAGGACAAAGATCTTTAGGATGTTAGCTTTTGGAATTATTACATTTAAACTCTCCTTATCATGTGATCATGTGAACATTTCTGTGTGGATATTCATACTTATATATACATGTGTGTGGTTTATTATTTGACTCTCACATTGATCTAATTACGTTTATTGTTCCCTCTGTTGGTTAATGCATATTTTGTCTTAAGTGTTGAAATTCATCTTAGCTTAGCAGGATTTTGGCTTCGTCAAATAGGGGGAGATTGTTGGGTATTGTATCCACAATCACCTGGATTTGAGGAAGCCTCCTATCAAGCTAAGATGAATTCACTATGTATTTGATGAATTCCTTCAAGTTGTGCTTGCAGTTATTCCACGCTAAGTACACACCAATGTCAGGGTGCAGTGGGTCAATATACACGGGTCTGCGCGACGTAATCCCTCGTTGAGCAGATCAGTGTGTTGGCCTACGTGTACTCTCTTTATTGGGGTGTACTTAATTTCAAGTACAGGGCTGTGATAAAGCAAGAGCAGACAAGGAGCAGGGATGGGCCAAAGACCTGCTCACGGGTTGAAAGAGGAGAAATCGTCCAAGTGTAAATCGTCGAGAATCACTAAGTGATTCTCGCCGATTCGTCGAGAATCACTTGTGATTCTCGACGAGTCGTCGAGAATCACTAGTTGATTCTCGCCGGTTGAGGCCAGCTGACTCAACGCCGCCAGAAAATTCTCTAAGGCAGAATCGTCGAGAATCAATAAGTGATTCTCGCCGATTCGTCGAGAATGTCTTTGCATTCTCGACGATTCGGCGAGAATCTAATGTGATTCCCGCCGATTCTCCCCGGCCTCTATAACCTGTGATGCCAGAATTCGCCAAGTAGGATTCGGCGAGAATCGCAAGTGATTCTCGCCGATTCGTCGAGAATCACATACGATTCTCGCCGAATTTGACTTGGGCAAATTTCCGACATTTCCTGGGCCGGTCCAGGTTTCCAGCGGTATTTCGAACCGGACTTAGGTCTTCGCTTTGGTGGGGCCCACAACGGTCATCTTTATAACCTAATGTATAAATATACAGGTATTGGTGAACAGTAACACATAGAAAAACGCGAATTCAAAAAGGAGAGCCGTCGTAGAGCCCTAGCTCCGCCAATCGTCTTTGCCGCCGATCGTGCAGTGGTCACCATAGCCGATCTCGATCTCCTCCAGATCCACGGTGACAGAAGCCAAGTCTTGCACAGCGTCTCACGCGTCTAACCAGAGATCTTTAGTCTCTTGATTTGTGATAGGGAAATCCATCCCCGTCCGAATCGATCGAGACGATCGATCCTAGTGTGACCGTTGGAAGACCTTGCCGACTTCGCTAAGAAGATTGAATCTCCAAAGCATCGCTGCTGTTTTCAGTTGCCGCCGCCAACACCGAGAGTCTTACCGCCGCCCGTTGCCGCCGCCCGTTGCCGCCGCCGGTCTCGGGGAGATTCTCTCCAAGAAAGATCTAGGGTTGTGGACTTTTCGTTGCCTACAAGAACAAGTAGACTAACGAAAAGGGACACCTAGATCTTCAAGTTGTTTGTATTTCTTATACACTCTGATTTCGTTTTCATTGTAAAGGAACATTTGGTTCCTAGTTGTAGGGTTGGGTGCAACCCGTATTGTGGGAGTGTTAACTCCTACGTGTGGAAGGGTTCCTTCCGATAGTGCAAGGATTGGATTTCAATCCTGTTGGTGGAGTGACCGAGTCGTCCCTGGATTGGGAGATAGGTCGAAGGGGGAAGTGGACGTACCCAAATCGGGAAACCACTATATATTGCCTGTGTTATTTTCTGTGCTGTGTGTTTTGTTTTGAATCTGCAGGTACACTTTTAATTCCGCAAATACGCTGCAAGTCACCTATCCCCCCCCCATAGGTGAAGGTAGTTGACACTAGGTGAACTTTCAGATACAGCTCTCGTGTCGCTTGATTTCGTACCACTCCAGCCCACTTATAAATCGAGCCACTTTGCACAAACATTCACCCAACACGTTCATGATTTACACAAGCATATCCAAGAAAAGTTAGCTAGTCAATATGAGTCTTACCGGTCACATGCCAACTTACATAGGCATCCTTCTACTTTTAATATTGGCGATCTAGTTTTGGTCCGTTTAATTCCGGAACGGTTACCTTCGGGCACCATTAAAAAGTTGGCCCCTAGGCGAGTCGGTCCCTTCAAGATTATTAAATGCTTGGGTAACAATGCGGTGGTTTTGGATTTGCCAGCTGATTGGGGAGTCTCCCCTACGTTTAATGTTTCTAACTTAACATCATATATTTCTCCACTTCCAGCATGAAAGTGAGGGTAAGATCTACCTTTACTCTAGAGGGGGGTGAATAGAGTATTTTAAAAAAAATTTGCAAATTAAAAATTAATTGGCAGTGGAAGACTCGATATATTTATAGGTGTATTGTGTTTGCAGTAAACAAAATAAAGTAAGCAAGAAACAAAATCACAGCACACAGCAAATAAAACACAGACAACCAGAAGACACAAGGATCTATAGTGGTTCATCAATCAAACTGGGTACATCCACTCTTCTATCACCCTAGGTAGGAATCCACTGCAGGAATAGTTGATCAGGTGTCCTGGGCACCAATGAGCTTTTGATAAGGTACTCAAAAACCAAACCAGATATTTTGATCAGGTGTCTTGCCACCACTAAGTTTTGACAAGGTCTCAGAAACCAACCACAAAAGTTTTAAAGGAAGTTTTGAGTAACCCTTTTACAACAGAATAAAAGAAAAAGAAAGAGTTGATGTTCTTCTCTGTCAACAGTCAAAGAGAAGACTAGTGGATTGTTGTTGTCAAAGCTCCCTCTGAGATTTGCAGTTGTTCAGGAAGAGAAGCTTTGCACAGGGTGATAGGCCTTCAGAATGAGATCTCCAGCAAATGATGATTTCAGCAAAGACTGAAATGTGATGTGTCTGGAGTCTTGATTGATGAAGCCTTGAACACTTGAAATCAGAGATGAGAAACTATAATCCTGTAGTTCTTGTGTGTCTCTCAGATCTCAGATATTGTTCTTAGTTTTTCTCTTATTTTCTGTTATTCTGTATTGTCTCTTATCTGTCTCTATTGTCTGAAAAAGATATATTGAAATTCAATCTTCTAGATAGCCGTTAGCCAGTCATAAATGACTTCCTTAATTGATATTTGTCTCTGGAGGAAAGTCCTAAGTGACATTCTCCTTTAGTCTCATTGAAACTTGCTCCAGATTAATCAAAACGGCTACAAAATCATTTGCATTAACTGCTGGATATGAATCAATTTGAATTCCATAACTGACTGAATTTGAAAACCTGAAATCGCCGATCTCTCAAAAAAATCGCCGATCTGAGCTCGACTACCGTCGACCTGAGCTCAAAGATTGGAACTTGGCTAGAGACAGAAACGTCGATCTGAGCTCGAAGATCGTCGAACCGAGTTCGACGACTCGTTGAACTGAGCTCAGAGATAGTCGAACTGAGTTCGACGCCTCGTCGATCTGAGCTCGACGATAATTGCCTTAGTCTCACTGCACTTGAAGTCTGAACTAGGAGGTCTTGGGGGCAGCTTTCAAACCTAAGTTCTAAGCCTTAGACCTATTCTAGTTGACCTTTAAACTATACAATGAGGTCAAGACATATTCCTAAGGACATAGTGATCCTTACCCAAATAAGTAATAGGGTGTTCCAACACAGCAAACCCCCATTCGTCTACATCTTATATTCCTATTTCGTCTCATGGGGTTGGGAGTGAGTGGGGACACACATTCACGGATCCTGCTATATTTACGTCGATTGATGACGGCACTGTTTTATTTGATGTTCCTATTAATCCATTTCCAAGTTTTCCCCAGTCTCTTGTCCTACCTGACAGGATTGCTGCTGATGAAGTCCTCGCCTCCAACGAGGGCGATACGCGCCGCTTTCTAGTCCATTGGCGCGACCGCCCTACCTCTAACGACTCGTGGGTGACAGAGGCAGAGTTACTCCGCATGGATGTTGATCTCCTCCACCGCTACATGTCGGGCCACTCATCGGTGACGAGTGCTTTCGAGCGGGGGAGAATTGATGGAGCAACGGCGGATGGAGCCGAAATTGATGGAGCCATGGTTGGAGCCAACGTGGATGATGATCCTGAACCGCCTTTACTTAAAGATGCGCGCCGCAACGACAAAACAGCACGACGTCACGTGGACATTCGCCGCAACCACTTGCGCTACAATCTGTGCCCGCGGCCACCGCCACCTGTTTAATCTTTTGAGAACTTTATTTTCCTGCACTTTATAATTGATTTTAATTGCATGTTGGTTATTTTAATTTGTACGGTCCAGATGAGACCTATTGTGGTGTGATAGAGTTGTAATCATATGGGAGTATAAATACTCCTAACTCAGATTTTACTTGGTAATTTTATTGAAGATTAAAAAAAACGAGCCGGCTGTTATCCCGTTAGGGTTCCGCGTTTCCTCCCGCTTGCGACAGCGCAGATCTGCCGCTGCTCCCCTCCGCCGGCGTGCGACTCGCCCGCCCTGCCGTCGGTGCGACTCCGGCGACCTCCTCCCTCGGCCGTGCGACTCAGCAACGTGGTCGCCCCTCCCCTTGTGGAAGGATTCAGTCGGCCCCTCCTATCTCTCCTACCTCTCGCCGCTAGCCGGGCCGAAACCCGAACCCCCCCTCTGGGAAATTTCGCCCCGGTGTGAACTCCAATGGATCGTGCCTCCTCCTCCGCTCGTGAGCACAGTGGTGACTCCGTGGACGTGTTCCCTACGCCTCCTTCTTCGTTTTGGGTAACGAACTTCTTCCACCCTCCTTGAGTGATTTCTTCTACGTTTGTGTCAGTTTAGGTGGAGAACCCTTGGTGTAATTTTGGAGACATTGGAACTTCGCCGCATCGCTCAAGACACTTGCTTGCCTTCAAGCCTAATTTTGTTTTGAACGGATTTGGGAGCCAACCCGACCCCTTTTGGAACGAACTTTGGTCGGAGTACTCTTGGATTAATTTTGTACGGATTTGGGAGCCAACCCGATCCCTTATCGATCGCTCTTTGGTCGGAGTACTCTTGGATTATTATTTTTTGTGTCTGTGGATGTCTGTGATGGGTTAATGGTTAATTTGCGTGTGTTGTCACAGTAGCCTGCATCAGGCGAATGATGAAGGACACCCAGCGGACGGCCACTCGGCGGATGGAGATCCCGACGAGCTTGGGATCATGTGGCTGGAGCGCATCGACCCGCTATGGAGGCCGCAGTCCATTTAACTACCGTTATTTTATTTTTGTGTTGTTTTAATTCGGTGTGCGGATAGCCTGTATTGTTTATTTGGACTTTTATGTTTTGGTGTGTTGTTAGCCCTCGTCATAGTATAAGAGGAGGGATGTTATGTTGTTTTGGGCATTATTGAGTGAATGAAGATTTTCTGACGCCCCTCTCCTTCTCCGCGTGAGAAGATCCAAATCAGAAGGTTCCCGCCGCTACCTCCCCCATCCTTCACATGCGGAAGATCGCCAGACCGGAAGGTCCTCTTTCACGGCAACTGCGTCAGAAGTCTTTTATCTTGAAGCAGCAAGAAGCAAACAAGTGTTGCAATCTTAACAGCTGAATCAGAATACATATCAGCTGGTAGTTGCTGTGCACAGCTACTATGGATCCAGCATCAGCTCCAGGACTACAATCTCAAGCTAAGTAGAACTCCTATGTTTTGTGATTCTACTAGTGCAATCTTTATTGATAGGAATCATGTATCTCATAGCAGGACTAAGCAAATAGAGATTAGGTATCATTTTATTATAGAGCATGTGGAAAGTGAGGGCATCAATCTTGAGTTTATCCCTACAGACAAACAGGTGGCTGATATCTTCACCAAGCTACTAGATGAAGCCAAGTTCAACGCCTTCAAATTTGAATTGAGTATGATGAACTTAGCATAGCTTCAGTATCTCTTCATGCATTTTAGTTGGAAGTAGTATTAATCCCTACAAGATAACAAAGAAGATATGGACTAAGTGTCCAATCGTCAAATGCGCTAAGTGTCCAGGAATCGAGTGCGCTGAGACAACATCAGGCGTCGAGTGCGCTGAGTCTAAGTGTTCAGGCGTTAAGTGTGTCGAGTGCGTCGAGTCCACTCAACGCATACTCCCAGAGACTTCTATTTGCGGCTATCTTTCAGGATTAATCTCAGCCGTTGATTTCCCCGTGATTATCACGCCAGGTACGCGCCTCTCCACATTCTCAAATAAGAGGTTAGTATAAATAGAAGTGTGTGTGCTTAGAATTAAATACACTATTCCTAGCTCTTTCGTCTTTCTGTCTCCCTGCGACGAAAGCTCGAGAAATCTACAGAATTTCAAAGCACACCACTGGATCAGTCTTGAGAAAAGAGCTGAATCAGCAGGAACATAGATTCATCACATGAGAAGGATGGACTCCAAGATGTTTGGCTGGTGGGACAGAGTTTTGCTGCCACATCAACAGACTAGTGAGAAGAAGAAAAAGAAGGTTGTACTCATCATAGAGGAAAGCACAGAAAGCAGTTCTTCTGAGAAAAGTGAGGAAGAGCCACATGATCCCCCTGTCAGAGTCTACTGAGGAGGCAAGAAGGGAAATGAGTGCTCAGGTTTCAATTCCTCTGAACCTGCAGCAAGAAATCAACTGGGTGGATCTCAGTCTGAAGAGATTCCAACTGAAGCTCTAGAAATTCTGACTGGAGGGGTAGTGGAAAACATCTGTGCAAATATTGAGGGGGAGACTGACAAAATAGATGCTCATATTGAGGGGGAGCAAGTTCAGTCTGGTATGTAGGACAAGCGTGACTCTTTTCTAGAGAATCTCAAGAACAGAATAGATCAGAACAATACTGCTGAAGACCAGAATGTCCCTATGGACAATGCTGAGGTTGAGGGGGAGACTACCCAGATGGTTGCACCTGCTGTGATAGAGCCAGTACAATCAGTTCAAGAATAGATGGATTGCTTCATTGAAAATCTGCAGAATATGATTGCTCAAGTCCTGAAGTGACTACTTTTTGTCCTCAAGTTGAGGGGGAGCAAATCCCTGATAAAATGACTGAAGATGCTCCAGCTATAGTTGATACAAGTCAGCAAATTCCTATGGGGAATGCAGAGATTGAGGGGGCGATTCCAACAGAACTTCCTGCTCAAGAAAATGAGAGTGTCATTGAAATTTCAGAGGATAGTGAACTATCTGGATGAAAAGATAGATCAGGACAAAACCTCCCTGACTGCAGTTGTATCTGAAGAAGTCATAAGGGGGGAGAAGGACTATTCAGGAGGAGAAGGCAATGATCGAGGGAGAAAGCAATGATCAAGGGGGAGAATGTTGTTTGGGTTTCCAATGTAATCAGAGGCTCATTGGGGCTTGAACAGTACACATATGACAACATTCCTCCTATTCAAGAAGGACTATATGATGAACAGTATGGTGATCAGAGAGCAGATCAATGTGATGATCAAGATGGTGCTCAGTGGGCTGCACCCTCTTCGGCTGCTGATTAGATAGCTAGAGCCAGAGGAAAGTCTGTTGCTGAAGAAGAGGAAGAGATCTGGCTCAGCAAGAAGAGGAAGTACAAAAGAGACAAAAAGCCAGGTGATGTGCCAGCAGATGCTGTTGAGTCAAGCAAGTAAAAGGCTGCAAAGAAACCAAGCAGGGGGATAGTGTTCAAGGAGTCTGAAACATGACATATTTCTTATTTTCCTTAAGGGCTTTAAGAGTGTGAACATTTTGTTATGTGCACACTGCCTATTTTGATAATCATATCAGTGTGTGTATCAATTTGTGCTCTTATATACTGTGAATGTTTATTTTTTGTATATGCTAGTGTATATCATTGACTAGTGTTCTGACTTCTTCAAACAGGGGGAGATTGTTGGGTCCATTGATCACAATGTCCTAGATTTGAAAAAGGCCCACAAGTCAATGGTATACGCATGAATGTATTTGATATATGTTTAAGTTCATTGTATGCAGGTTGTACTCTGCTACATTGATTTAACAGGCAGTCAGAGTCACAATGACAGTTGGACTCAAGACAGGTTATTGGACATGCAGAAAACTGGCTAAGTCCAGAAGCGTTGAGTGAAGACAGTTCACTCAATGCCAAGAGGCTAAAAGCGTTGACAGAACCTCAAGCAGTCCAAGCCTCAGAGTTGCTGACGAGAAATCTGTCTAAGGACATAAGCGTTGAGTGAAGACAGTTCACTCAACGCCAAGAGGCTAAAAGCGTTGACAGAACCTCAAGCAGTCAAAGCCTCAGAATTGCTGACAAGAAATCTGTCTAAGGACAGAAGCGTTGAGTGAAGGCAGTTCACTCAATGCCTACTCATCTGGATTTCAATTCAAGTATAGAAGCGTTGAGTGAAGACAGGTCACTCAATGCCTCATCAAAAAGACATTCAAAGCCGCAGTATTGCTGACAAGAAATGTGTCTAAGGACAAAAGCGTTGAGTAAAGACAGTACACTCAACGTCTCCTCAACAGGATTTCTGTCTAAGTCAGAAATCGTTGAGTGAAGACGGGTCACTCAACAGCTCATCAAGAAGTCAGGCTAACTCAGAAAGCGTTGAGTGTGGAAGCCTCACTCAACGCCTTCATGCAGAGAAATTTCAATCAAGTCCAGAAGCGTTGAGTGATGAAGGGTCACTTAACGCTTTAACAGTTAGAATATAAAAGTCAGAAAGCGTTGAGTAATGAAGTCTCACTCAACTCCTGAATATGCAGAATTCTGCTAAGTACTTTTGCGTTGAGTGACAATGCTTCACTCAACGCCTATGCAGATTGTCTAGAAATTACTAAGTCTAGAAGCGCTGAGTTATGCTGACATCATCAAAAATTCAAATGTCGCGAGTTTTGCACGTTAGATGACAAAAGATGCCGCTTGTCTTTAGTACAGCATTTAATGCAAAAGAAGTGTTGTTGTTGCCAACTCCGGGTGGTCAATATTGCACAAAGAGCCGTTGGACGACGGGATACAAAAGCAGAGTCCCGAGAAAGAAGAAAAGGGGGTTTTGGAGATAGAACTTTTTGGTCATCTTCTTCCTCGGGTGAAAAGTCGAAGAAGTTTTTCCAGGAACTCATTCTGAAAGCAAGTCTGTGAACAACAGACAAGGTTGGTTGTTGACGAGATAAAGAACAGAAATCTCATTCTGTCTTCAACGGCAAGTTCAGAAATATTATTTTATGAGTAAGAAGGAGAAGCATAGCAAGCTTAAAGTTGTTGCTCATCTTCAAGGCCTCTACTCTATACTCTACTACAATCAAGGCTTGAAGAAGCAGTGCTCTACAGGTATCTTTCCAGCACAAGCAGAACCATCCTGAAGATCTACTTCCTTGGTGTTGTGAAGAAGTAAGTCTGAGTTTTCTCAGTTCAGAAAAAAGGCTCAGAGAATCATTTCTCTGGAGTCAGTGCTCTGCAGTTGTCTTCCCAGCACAAGCTGAAACTCTCTGAAGATCTATTCTTGGTGCAGTGGAGAAGTTAGGGTTGAGCTCACTTAGTCCAAGAAGAAAGCACAGAGGACACTTTCTCTAGAGCCAATCATCAACAACTACTTTCTCTTTTTGTAGGATCTTGATTGATCTGAGTTGTAAGCCTGAAATATAAAGACTGAGTTGTAGGATCTTGTTGTGGATCTGAGATAGGGTATGTGTGTCTGAGGTAGGTGATATATTCTCTGAGGTAGGATTCTGTTGAGAATCTGAGGTAGGACATTTGGCCGGAGGTAGGATCTGAATCAGATCTGAGTTGTATGAGAGTTATACTCTCTGAGTATAGGGTTATCGTCCTAGCCTGAGTGTAGGACTTTTGATTAAGTCTGAGGTAGGTGATCTGAAGGATCACTGAGCTGTAGGAGATATTATCTCTGAGTTGTAGGGCTTTGGCCTGAGGTAGGACTTGGAGGAAGTCTGAGAGATCATGCGGGATCTGTGTTGTAAGCTCTTTGAGCCAAGATTTGGAGAAGATTGTCTTGTCTAACACACTGTTAGAAAGGTGGGAGGGAAAGTGGATGTACTCATACCTTGGGGAACCACTATAAATACTGGTGTGTTGGTGTTAATTCTTGAAAGCTAACATAAAGTCAATCACACAACTCACCAAAACAAGAAAAGGTAGTCATAAAAGACTTAAAAACTTATTCACCCCCTAGGTGTTTAACTACTCTTGAAACAAAAACTTTCAGCCACGCATATGGGCGCACTCTGGAGAACTATGTGCACGGGCTCTATGAGGAACTACATGTAGAGGCGCGCTGTAAGAAACTACTCGCACGGGCACGCTCTGGGGAAGTACGCACAAGGGAGCGCTTTGGGGAATACGTGCAAGGGTGCGCTCTTGAGAAAAGTACACACAGGCGCACACTGGGAGCTATGAGCACGCGAATGTGCTGAAGAGTTGCGCGAACGTGAACGTGCTAAAGAGTTGTGCGCATGAGAACGTGCTGAAGAGATAAAGATAAAAGTCTCGATTAAAATTTTGATACACAAAGAAATGAGATCCTAGATATTAGGGCTCTGTTTGGGACACCGTTGGCTTTCAAGTCCTCTCTGGTTTGAAATGACCCCTTTTAAAAAAAAGAATGGAGCTCCAAGGGCTAGTGCAAAAAGGAGCTACTGGTCAAGTTTGAAGGGGAGTATGACTGGAATGGGGTCAAACCGGTACACCAAACAATGCTCCCTTTGCCACCGGGCTCCCTTTACCACTGAAATGGAGCCAAACCCGTGACCCAAATAGAGACTAGGAGAGGATAAAACTATTGTTTCCATCATACTGATAGAGAAGGAAACCAAATGGATAACTCACTTAGATAACTTCCTACATCAGGATTGATCTTTTCGGATACTTAGATAACTGCCAACATCTATTTACATTGTCAATTACCAAAATTTTAGTTACACTCCCTCTTCAAAGAAATTTTGAACGCCTGCCTATAGGGTATATTAAGATTGGAACTTTATGACTGCTCTTCTTATATGTAATATATGTTGGCTCGCATTGTTTCCTTTGGCAATCTCCTTTGTACTATCTTTTGAAACTATCCTCTAATATATAAATATCACATTTCAACAAAAAAATATTAATGTAACCAAAAACAATGGAGAAAAGAAAACACAGTTAGAAAAGTTACTCCGAATCATATGGGGAGGGAACAAGAATTGCATGTCCTGGGTCTGCCAAACAGAAACAGAGTGTCTCAATTGCAGAAGCAGCACCAGCGGTTAATACCATCTGTGATGGACTAAATGAAACTGATCCTTGTAGGACTTGTCCCATGAAATCAGCTACAGCCTGTTGACAGGAATAAGAATTTTACTACACAAAATGCAAGCTTATATGCATTCCAACCAATAACTTTTTTTGATAAACCACAAACCTATGAAAAAAAATTTGACTGCTATAGCAAATGGAATTTATATGATTTTGGACAAAACTAGTTATGAATGGAAAATAAGAGAAACATGTTTAGTGGTTTAACTAATCAGTCCAGGAAGGTCATGATCACTAATCATAGGTTTATAAGTTATACAAGTTGCTATCATTTGGAAAATACCTTCACAAATTGAAGGTTTAAGAAGGTTAATGATAAATAAAGATGCTGTCTTTATTTGGGAAATTAATTATAGCAAATAACAAAAACACTATAGCTGGTTTAATCAATTCTTGAAAATTACAATGATTTATTTCCTATTTAGGCTCCGTTTGGCGCAGCGTTATTGCCCGGTGAGTCTGAACGAAAACGTCACAATTATAGAATATATGTTACAATGGTTATGACCGCCATCAAGAAAAAAAAACTAGTTTTTAACACAAAAGTGGATGAAATTCCTTAGGTGACGTTGGGCGGTCATGAACTACAGTTCATTACCACCGCGTTCATGACCACCCCCACCGCGCCAAATGGGGCCTTAAGCTCAAAATATTTCAGTTTTGCAGACCGAAAATGCTAGTTTTTCCATTAATGAGAGATTTTCACAAAGGCGATTAGTTCAACAAAAACAACACAATAAAACGCAAGCATGTAAAGCGTTTGTTTTTTGTAATAAAACAAACCAAAGAAAGGTTAAAAAAACGAACTAATGGCCCACTCACAATCTTCAAATCCATCAAACCATCGTACTGCAAATAAGTTTCCCTTCCACCTAAACCCATATCCTCATTTCTTCCCTTCAGCAACGATGCATTTACATTCCTCTCCAGCCAGTCCCGCACAAGATCGAGCGACAGCTGCCCTAAACAAATAGCAAAGCATAAACGCACAAAAATGACCAAAAAAAACACAGTTTAGGTTAAAAGAAGCAGAATGGGAGACAAATGGAGTACCTGATTGTTACCCAAGCCAAGTTGGATGACCCCGTCGGGATTCGATGTCGGATGGTAGGGATCATCGACGAACCGCCGATGTCCGGCAGAGAGACGACACGCATCAGACTTGTTTGCAGCGGCGGTATGAGAGGAGACAGGGGCGGGAAGTGAGCCGGAGCGGGGTGAGAAAAAGCTGCGGGAGGTCGTACGTGGTATTACAGAGAGAGACGGGAGGTCTCCGGAGGAAGGGGACGGCGACGTAGGCGGAGAAGAAGACGGTTTCTTGCGCCGAAGGTATAGCTGGAAGAAGTAGAAAAGAGCGCATGGAATGACGGAGCCGAGCACGAGGCCGCCGCGACCCTGGACGACGCCTTGCAGCGGTACTACTAACCTCATCGCCGTGCCACCGCCGGCGCCGAGGTCGGAGCGCGAGGAAGAAGTGTCGTCGTGAACCTCGCGGTCGTCTCCACCCGCGCCGAATGGAATCCGGGATAGGGATGGGGATGGGGACATTTGTGGAAGAATAGGGCGATGTTGGCAAGCGATTGGGACGGCTACGGCAGCATTGTGGAGTGGTTCATAGAGGAAATATGTACTTGAGGAAATGCCGTGGAGAGGGAACGGAGAAGATTAGGCGCTCCCCGCCGCTACTTTGAGATTTTTGGAGCTTTAGGGAGGGAGATGATCTTTTTGAGTTTGATATTTATGTAGGAGCATTCCTATAAAAAAAAGAATAATAATTGGAAAAACTCATAAATTAGTTATCGTAAAGTTTTGAAAATCGGACGGTATATCCAATGGGAAAAAGATTTAAGATTAAGGTTATATTTGGTTCGGCAGTGGTGGGTGAAGCCGGCTGGTCAAAATTGGACTTTGGAATCGGAGGGGAGGCGGGGGTCGAAACGGAGCGGATCGGGGTCGTTTCCTCCTTGATTCGGTTTGAAACGGAGCAAACGCCACCGGAGGGCGTTTGTTTACCCGCCGTCCGGCGGCGTTTGCCCCAAACGGCTAGCAAAAACGCCGCGCCAAACAAAGCCTAAGCCAGTTCAACCGGTTTAATCGGGATCGAGCTTCTATATCTCTACTATTATACGAAAACTAATCTTTGGTGAAACATTGCAAATCTCTTTATATTACCCTTATAGTTGTATTCATAATTACACAAATATACATAACTTTATATTAATATATTATAAAGTCAATATCCTTTTAGTTAATTACACAACTTTGCAATATTTAAATACAAAAAATAAAAATACTAGGTATCCTAAACCTATGGCCTATAGCTAGAAATGACAAAAGAAAGATTAATGTTTTAACGTTAAAATATAATTTGTTTTACAAAATAAAAATTATATTCTTGATTTATATTTTTTTACGGTCATTTTGAGTACTCATATGTATATGTTGCGGGCGGGTACTGTCCACGACAAATGTCGCCGTCCACGACAAATGTCGCCGTCCACGACAAATGTCACCGCCCACGACAAATATTGCCGCCCACGACAAATATCGTCCCCACGACAAATGTCGCACCGCCGACGAATGTCGCATCCCTCCGAATGTCGCACCCCGCCGAATGTCGGACCCCGCCGATTGTCGCACCCCCGCCGATTGTCGCACCCCCGCCGAATGCCCCCGGGGCCGAAGGCCCGTGCCTGTCACTTGTGTGTATATATATATATATATATATATGATTTAAGAAATAATTACCCAAACCTCCCCTGTAAACTAGCATAATTAGTGAGAGCACTCCTCTTATTTTTGAAATTACAAAAAACTACCCTTAAGTTTTCATTTCATTACCAAAACCTCCCCTGGTCTTTGCATTTCATTGCATCCATGAAGAAAAATACCCCCCTGGACACTATTCACCTAGGGGGGTGTTTTTGTGCATGAATGTTATGAAATTAAAACTTCAGGGGAGGTTTTTGTAATGATTTAATGTGGTCAACATGAAAATTGTAGATATCGTCGAGATCTACAACTTTCATGTTGATCACTTTTCCTAAAAATGTATTTTACTAGATGTATTTTTCGTATTACGCATCCCTGCGTATATAGCTTATGCGCACAAGCCGCGTATATACATTAACCTCATATATATATATATATATATATATATATATATATATATATATATATATATATATATATATATATATATATAGCTTATGCGCACAAGCCAGGTACTGTCGCGTGCCCCCACGCGACAGTACATGGCCTATGGCGGCGGGCTTCGCCCGCCCCCCTATAGGGGTAAAATTTGTCGTGGGAGGCTACATTTGTCGTGGGAGGCGACAAATGTCGTGGGAGGCGTCATCTGTCATGGGAGATGTCATCTGTCATGGGAGGTGTCATCTGTCGTGGGAGGCGACAGCTGTCGTGGGAGGCGACATCTGTTGTGGGAGGTAACATCTGTCGTAACAGGTGACAATTGTCGTGGGAGGCGACAATTGTCGTCGGAAGCGACATTTGTCGTGGAAGGCGACATTTGTCGTGGGAGGAGACATTTGTCTTGTGTGACGATCATTGTCGTGGGAAGTGACATTTGTTGTTGGTACCATTGTTGTTGGGGGGAGGATTTGTCTTGGTTGTTGACATTTGGCCTGGAGGCAGCATATGTCGTAGCTTGTCGTAGCTTGCCATCATGTGATAGTCAGCGCGGATCGCCGAAGCTTTTGATTAGGAATATTTACTGCAAAGTGATATTGCACGGGGGACCCCGTGCCCCGTGCCCCGTGCGACGGTACCCACCCGCGGCAGTATAATGACCAATATGTAATGAAGATACAACTCATCATCCCTATCAGTACTCGCCAATTTTTTAAGGACAGAAGTTATAACAATTAATTGTTAATTTGCAAAACCAAGGAATTACAGTAACTATGACAAAAATCGAAGAGCAAATAGATCCGGATAGATGTGTAATGGTTTCAGTGAATATTAGCATCTAAAGGATCATCTAACTATAGATCCAGATACAATGTTTGTACATGGTAAAGAGAAGCGAACATGAAAGATTAGAAAAAATGCATGAGTGAGCCAAGTAATAGTAACAGAAAATGTTGGAGTTACCATGGTGATCTAGAAGTGGTCAAACATGTAATCTCACTGTCAACGCGATATGAGCCTGCAGGGTCGCACATAAGAGCATGTGGAGAAATTGGAAGATTAACTGTGTTGGTAAGGGTTACCAATCACCCTACAGTATGGGGAGTCAGGCAAATGTTGCCAAGGGAAAATCGTCGAGAGTCGACGGGAGTCGTCGAGTATGACTCGTCGACTATGGAAAAATCGACGAGAATCGACGGGAGTCGTCGTGTATGTCTCGCCGACTGAGGCATAATCGTCGAGAATTGAACTGTTCGATCTCGCCAATTCTGCGTCTGATTCTCGCCGATTTTGCGTCTGATTCTCGCCGACTGATTCTCGCCGAATCTGGAGGTGATTCTCGCCGACTGATTCTCGCCGAATCTGGAGGTGATTCTCGCCGAACGGTCCAGAAACCCTAACTTGGGTGGTCTGCGGATAGCGATTCCTATGAATTGTTTATGCCTTTGGTATAAATAGGACACTTAGGGGTTTGGGGAAATGATCGACCAACATTGGGATTTCTGTAGCCGAACGGAAGCCGACGGAAAGAGTTCCGCCGATCTCCCGATCCGCCGAATCCCGATTCCGTCGGACGGAAACGTTCCGCCGCCGCCTGTTCGCTCCGTCGACGACCTCATCTCCGGCGACCGTCGCTGGTCTTGCTTTCCCTGGCGCGGATCTAGCAGTCTGTGGGAAGTGCAAAGGTGCGGCTGATCTTCTTCCCGACCCTTCGTGCGACGAAGCTCTGGGTTCTCTCGCTCGTGTGGATTTCTGCAGAGACGTGGACGTTATTCCACGTAGAACTCGCCACTGACAGGACTCAGATCTTGGAGCATCTTTGTTGAGTTGTGACTCAACACCGAAGAGATAATTTTGTCTTGTTATTTTAATAACTTCTTGATTCAACATTCATGTCCCGATCCATTTCTCTTTGGGTTGTTCTTGTTTTATTCCTTCCGCTGCGTGCACAAGTGTTGTACCAACCTCCATAGAGAAACCCAACAGTGGTATCAGAGGGAGGTTCCGGACATGATTGTTGTTTTGGAAGTTAGGTTATTCTAGTGCGTGTAAACCTAGGGATTTAGAAGTGTTCTAAATGTCTAGATTTATTCCTGGTACATCAATTGTTGATGGTTTTTCCAAGGGAGATCGGTGGGCCCATAACCCACAGGTTAGGGGCTCTGCCCCTTGGAACCCTGCCAGGAACGTCTGGAATTTCGTGGTAATTTCTAATTGTTAGAAATTGTTGTCTCCTTAGCAGTAACCGTCCCTCGAATGGTTAGTGAACCAGTGTATTATTTTGGATTTTGCATCCAACAATGAGAGACGAGCTTGTCTACTGCTTTAAGTTGAGTTGTCTTTGTTTTTGTCCAATGCATGTAAATCTGAAGATTTGGAAGAGTCCGGATGTTCAGATTTAGCCTTTCCTTTCTATCAAATGTTGATAATGCCAGGTTGTGCACATAAGGGATGCATGTGGATTTTAGAATTGTTCTTCTTTGGATGTGCACATTGATCAAATGTTGATCATGGTTAATTGTTAACCTTGAAAGTCCACCTAGTGTCAACTACTTACACCTATGGGGGGATAGGTGTCTTTGCAGCGTATTTGCGGAATTAAGGTTTTACCTGCACAAGAAAACAAAACAACACAGCACAAAAAGTACACAAGCAATTTATAGTGGTTCCCCGATTTGGGTACGTCCACTTTCCCCCTTCGACCTATCTCCCAACCAGGGACGACTCGGTCACTTCACCAACAGGATTAAAATCCAATCCTTGCACTACTGGAAGGAACCCTTCCACACGTAGGAGTCAACACTCCCACAACACGGGTTGCATCCAACCCTACAACTGAAGACCAATCGGTCCTTTACAATGAATTAAAAATAGCTTGTAAGAAATACAAACAACGTATGGAGACTAAGGTGTCCCTCTTCGTTCGACGACGTGTTCTTGAGGTCAACGAAGAGTCCACAACCCTAGATCTCACTTGGAGAGAATCTCCCAGAGACCGGCGGCGACGACGAGTGGCGGCGAGGCACTCGGTGTTGGCGGCGGCAACTGAAAACAGCAGCAAAGCACTGGAGATCCAATCTTCTTAGTGAAGTCGGCAAGGTCTACCAACGGTCACACGAGGATCGATCGTCTCGATCGATTCGGACGGGGAAAGATTTCCCTATCTCAAATCAAGAGACAAAAGATCTCTGGATAGACACGTGAGACGCTGTGCAGGACTAGGCTTCTATCACCGAGGATCTAGAGGAGATCGAGATCGGCTTCGGTGATCGGCTGCGGCGACGGAGGCGGAGCAAGTTCGCGAGATTAGGGTTTTTTTTCGGCCGCTTTGTTTCGTATCTCGTCTGTGTATATTACTGTACACAAATACCAGAGTATTTATACACTAGGTCAAGAGATGACCGTTGTGGGCCCCACCAGCAGTAAGACCAAAGTTCGGTTCAAAATCCCGTAAATGTCGTGGACCGGTCCAGACAGAGTCAGAAAAATACCCAAGTCAAATTCGGTGAGAATCGTGAGTGATTCTCGACGAATCGGCGTGAATCACTTACGATTCTCGCCGAATTCTACTTAGAGAATTCTGGCAGCACAGGTTATAGAGGCCGGGGAGAATCGGTGGGAATCACCTTGGATTCTCGCCGACTCGTCGAGAATACAAAGTCATTCTCGACGAATCGCCGAGAATCACTTGGTGATTCTCGACGATTCTGCCTTAGATGATTTTTCTGACTGCGTCGAGACAGCCGGCCCAACCCGGCGAGAATCAACTAATGATTCTCGACGACTCGTCGAGAATCACTGGTGATTCTCGACGAATCGGTGAGAATCACTTAGTGATTCTCGACGATTTACACTTAGACGATTCTCGTCTTTCAACCTGTGAGATGGTCTTTGGCCCATCCTTGCTCCTTGTCTGCTCTTGCTTTATCATAGCCCTGTACTTGAAATTAAGTACACCCCAATAGAGAGAGTACACGTAGGCCAACACACTGATCTGCTCAACGAGGGATTACGTTGCACAGACCCGTGTATATTGACCCACTGCACCCTGACATTGGTGTGTACTTAGCATGGAATAACTGCAAGCACAACTAGAAGAAATTCATCAAATACATAGTCTATTTACATAGCTTGTACAGGGGCTTCTTCAAATCAGGTACATTGTGGATACAATACCCAACAATCTCCCCCTATTTGAAGAAGCCTAAACCCTACAAGCTAAGGTGAATAGAGCATATAGAAATGAAAATCATAAACTTAAAATTGAGTTGAGAGAGATATTCATTACCAATTTCTTGAGAGCAAACTTGGAGCCACCTTAGCCTTAGCCGAGAGGGTAATCTCCCCCTTTTCGGCTTCTGCAAATCGGGAACTGAAGCATGTGACACCATGCTCCCCCTCAGTTCTTGTACCTTTGCTTTCACTAAATTCCTAGTAGAGGCTCCCCCTAGACGCATGAGCCTTGAGTTCCTGTAGTCTTCATTCTTCGTAGTTTAGCATCCCCAATTCAGTTTTGAACATACTGAACTTGGCCTCGTCAAGGGGCTTTGTGAAAATGTCTGCAATCTGCTTGTCAGTGGGAACATAGCAGAGAGAGATGTCCTTGTTCTCCACGTGCTCCCGAATGAAATGGTAACGCGCTTCAATATGCTTCGTTCTACTGTGCGATACCGGATTGTTGGCAATAGCAATTGCACTGGAGGAGTCGCAGTACATCGGTACTTCCTTGAACTTGAGATCATAGTCGGCTAACTGGTTTCTTATCCATAGGAGTTGTGCGCAACAGCTGCCAGCCGAGATGTACTCAGACTCTGCAGTGGAGGTTGCTACACAATTCTGCTTCTTGCTGTTCCATGAAATAAGCCTTCTTCCGAGGAATTGACACGTCCCGGAGGTGCTTTTCCTGTCATCCCTACTTCCTGCAAAATCAGCATCTAAAAACCCTATTAGCTCGACATCATTGCTTCTCGGGTACCATAAGCCAAGATTAGGGGTACCTTTAAGGTATCTGAGAATTCGCTTTGCAGCGACATAATGAGATTCCTTAGTGTTCACCTGATATCTGGCACAAACACATGTGGAGAACATGATATCCGGTCTACTCGCAGTAAGATAGAGCAGAGATCCAATAATGCTTCTGTATTTGGTTTCATCAAAAGGTTTCCCTTTCTCATCCTTATCCAGAGACATGGTGGATCCCATTGGAGTCCTCATAGAGGTTGCATTCTCCATTCCGAATTTCTTGAGAAGTTCATTTGTAAACTTCGTCTGAGAAATGAAGATTCCTTCCTCTGACTGTTTCACTTGAAGTCCCAAGAAATACTTCAGCTTTCCCATACTGCTCATTTCAAACTTTCCTTGCATAAGTTTGGAAAACTTTTTGCAAAGATTGTTGTCCGTTGAGCCGAATATAATGTCATCAACATAGATTTGCACCAGCAAAATCTTGCCTTTGACTTCCCTGAGAAACAATGTCTTATCTATTTTTCCTCTAGAGAACTTGTTCTCAAGAAGAAAACTAGACAATGTCTCATACCAAGATCGAGGAGCTTGTTTTAGGCCATATAGCGCTTTATTAAGAAAATATAAATGATTAGGATAAGCAGGATTGACAAAACCTGGAGGTTGAGCAACGCATACTTCCTCTTTCAAATCTCCATTCAAGAAAGCCGATTTCACGTCCATCTGATAGACTGTGAATCCTTTGTGAGCGGCATAGGCTAGGAATAGTCGGATTGCCTCGAGCCGTGCAACTGGTGCAAACGTCTGGTCAAAGTCAATCCCCTCCTCCTGTCTGTATCCTTGAGCCACCAGTCTGGCTTTGTTCTTGATGATGACACCATGTTCATCCAACTTGTTTCTGAAGATCCACTTGGTGCCAATCACATTTTGTGTTTTCGGTCTGGGGACCAGCGTCCAGACTTCGCATCTTTCGAATTGATGCAGCTCCTCTTGCATGGCCAAAATCCATGATGCGTCTTTGTTCGCTTCGTCGAACTTCTTTGGCTCCACCTGCGACAGAAAGCTAAGATGCAAGATCTCGTTAAGAGTACCTCGGCGAGTTCTGACACCGTCTCGGGGATCTCCAATGATTTGATGTCTGGGATGATCCCTCACGTGTCTGAGCTCTAGAAGTCTTGCATTAGGAGCTTCGACTATTTCTTGGGCATCTCCTTCTTCTAAAGGATTTGCCTCATTTTGATCTTCAACTTCTCCGATCGGCGTTGATGTGGAGACCTTGACATACTTTGGAGTTGCATCTTTCTCGGGATCATCCAGTTGTAGCTTTTCGAGTCTGGCACCTGCAGCTTCAGGAAGGCAACTAGAAGTCTTGAAATTAAGCAAGCTTCCTTCATCAAATACAACATTTATTGATTCCTCTACCACTAGGGTTTTCTTGTTGAAAACTCTATAAGCCCGGCTGTGGCTACTATAGCCCATGAATATGCCTTCGAAGCATTTTTCACCAAACTTAGTACGCGGGTACTTCCCATTATTCAGTACATAACACTTGCAGCCAAAAATCCTCAGATAGGACATGGTTGGTTTCTTGCCTTTCAGTAGCTCATAAGGAGTCTTACGATGGCTCTTGTTAATCAACGCCCGGTTTTGTACATGACAGGCTGTATTGACAGCCTCGGCCTAGAAGTATTCTGGGAGAGAAGCGTCATTCAACATTGTCGTGCACGCTTCAATGAGTGTTCTATTCCTCCTCTCCGCCACTCCATTCTGTTGAGGAGTGCGAGGGGAGGAGAACTCATGAAAGATACCAAGCTCTTCACATAACTCTGTCATAGCCCCAGACTCAAACTCTGTTCCGTTGTCACTTCTGATTTTGACCACTGAGCAGTTAAGTTCGTCCTGTATCTGCTTGACAAAACTGGTGAAGATGTCAAACGTATCAGACTTGCGTTTTAAAAAGAACACATACGTAAACCGAGAGTGATCATCTACAATCACTAGCGTATACGACTTCCCTCCTAAGCTATGAACCTGCATTGGACCAAACAGGTCCATGTGCAGAAGATATAGACATCTGGAGGAATCTTTGTCTGGGATGCCCTTAAAGGTAGCCCGAGTCTGCTTGTCCATCTGACATGCAGGACATGGACTATCTTTGATGCACTTAATAATTGGAGCATCCCTTACTAAGTCTTTGGAGAACAGCATATTAATTGTCTTGTAATTAATGTGTGCCAATCTCTTGTGCCATTGTTCACAAAGAGATGCACTGCCTTTAGCAACGAGGCATACTGGGGTAGAAGAATCTAAACTAAGAAAATCTAAACAGAAAATATTTCTGCTCCTAATGCCTGTTAATATGGTCTCCGAAGAGTCACATGATATTATCAGGCATTTATCCTTGCAGAACTTAACGCCATACCCTTTATCACATAACTGGCTTACGCTGATCAGGTTATGATTTAACCCTTCAACATAAGCTACGTTAGTGATAGAGAGTATACCGTTGGAAATCGTACCGTAACCTCTGGTGACTCCCCGATCAGATCCCCCAAATATGACTTTGGGTCCATCCTCGACTGGAGAGTACTCCCTCAACAGGCTTCTTGTCCCGGTCATGTGACGGGAGCATCCACTGTCCAAATACCAAATAGGAGTTTTGTTGGCCTTTGGACATCCCTGCAAAACAGAATTAATTTGCCTTAGGAACCCAATCGAACTTGGGTTCTAGATTCCTTATTAGCATACTCCCCCTCGATTGGTTAACTCTACGAGTGGTCGGCCTCGCATTGCTAACATAAGGAGTCTCGTTATACCATGGATTAAACCAACAATCCACGGCAAAGTGACCAATTTTGCCACAGCACCAGCAGTCAAACCTGTTATACTTCCTCTTGGGCGCCTGCTTTACCCTTGAAACGTGGGGTTCAGCTGGGGCCGAAGACCTGGAGGTGGAGGCAACATGATGACCACAGTCACATGACTTCTTCACCTCTTGGTTTTTCAGTGTAACAGGCTTGTCCTTAGGTGCCTGCTTCCTATTATGGCCGCTAGAGAATTGACCATAATTTCCCAAGTGGATTTCCTCATAAGGTGCCTTGAAGACACTCTCACTGAAGTTACGGGGAAAGGTCCACCCATCATATCGGCTCTTCGGCTTTGCAACCGAGGGCCTGAAGTGATGCCCATATGTTGACTCAAAGTCATGTTGGTTACAGGGAAAGCTAGGCTTTCTGAACTCAACAGGGCTGAGTGGGGCCTTTCCTTTCTCATCAGCAGAGGCTTTCTTGGCAGCCTTATTCTTCCTCCTGTTCCTGTTTCTCCTGGATGCGGAGCTAGATACTCCTACATGCCCCAAGCCAGCTCCTTTGGCTTGAGCAGAGAAGGTATCAACTAATGGAAGAACAGTTTTTGGCATAGAGAAGCTCTTGACGATCTTCCTTTCTGCCGCAAGTAGTTCTTCCAACTTGTCGACTTCCTCCTGCTTAAGATCAAGGAGCTTAAGAGATTCTGAATGCTTTGAGGTCAGGTCCAAGTGCTCCTGTCGGAGGGAGATCAAACTGGTGATCTCTTCCCTCAGGGACACACTCTCACCTTTAAGGAATTTAACTTCCTTTTTCTCAGCCTTCAGTTTCTTTTGACATTTCAGGAATGTATTGAGCAGAAGCTCATACTTCTCGAGGAGCTCAGCTTCAAGGGCAGAAGGGCTATCCTCAGGGTCATCATCCTGAGACTCAGGATCAGAGTCAGAGTCTGAGAGAGGGGTGTGAGCTTTTACCTTCCCAGTAAATGGGGGGCAATCTCCTTCTGAGTTAGAGCGACCCATTAGCCCAAAGTAGGCTTCCTCATCATCGCTGGTGTCTGACGTGTCAGATTCACTCAGCGTCTTTGGCTTCTTTGCGATGTAACTCCTCTCCTTCTTCTTGTCTTTTGAGGACCTGTGCTCCTCTCCCTTTCCCTTTTCCCTCTTGCCTTGATGGCAGTCGGCCACGACGTATCCTGGCTTGTTGCAACCAAAGCATATAATGTCAGAAGAGCGGTGTTTGTTCGGTTTGGAAACATACCTGTCAGAGGAATAGTTCTTCTTCTGATCCCTTGAGGAGGAGCCGTTTCTCTTTCTCTGATTCCTCAGCTTGAGGAACTTCTTGAATTCCCGTGTGATAAGGGATAAATCTTCCTCAGATAACTCTGAGCCGGAGGAGCTTGGCTCAGAGTCTTCCTCTTCATCCCTCTTCCACGCACGGGAAGAAGCGACACCCTTGCCCTTTCTGGATTGAATGGCTTTCAGGGCCACCGTCTTTTCCTTGGCCGCGGCTTTCTCTGTTTCCTCTTCAGCCTTCCTTGTGTTCAACTGAAGCTCATAGGACATGAGCTTCCCGAACAGAATCTGTGGATCAGTTTCCGCAAGTCTGCCAAACTCGCGGATGGCGCAGATCTTTGTGTCCCATTCCTTAGTGAGGGACCTAAGGAACTTATCATTGAGTTCACCGTCAGTGAACACTCTTCCATATCCTTTGAGTGCATTGACGATCTTGAGGAAGTTTTCGAAGGTGACTCCGATCTCCTCCTTTGGCCCTTGCCTGAAGGCCTCATATTTCTGATTGAGGAGAGATCTCCGATCGTCCCTCACTTCATCTGTATCCTCCATTAGGACGATCAGACAGCTCTAGAGATCCCTGGCTGTCCTGCAGTTGCTGAAGTTCTACATCATAGAGTCGTCAACAGCGCTTATCAGGATGTTCTGAGCTTTCTTGTCGAGTCCGAACAACACCATTTCGTCCTTGTCCATTTCCGAAAGTTTCTTGGGCACTTTCCTGGTTGGATCAATGGTGGAGGCCTTAGTGGGAATGTAATATCCCTCCTCCACTATCATGAAGAGCCGGGGGTCGACCGCTTCCATGTAGAATCTGATTCTTTCCTTCCAGATAGGAAAGTTCAGTCTTGTGCATACTGGGATTTTGCCGGAATGCTTGAGTCCGTCCATGGAAGATATCGGTCTTCTTCTTGACACTGGTGGCAGGATTTTGCTCAAGGTGTGAACCTTTTTGATGAGCAACCTCCCTCTGATACCACTTGAAAGTCCACCTAGTGTCAACTACTTACACCTATGGGGGGGATAGGTGTCTTTGCAGCGTATTTGCGGAATTAAGGTTTTACCTGCACAAGAAAACAAAACAACACAGCACAAAAAGTACACAAGCAATTTATAGTGGTTCCCCGATTTGGGTACGTCCACTTTCCCCCTTCGACCTATCTCCCAACAAGGGACGACTCGGTCACTTCACCAACAGGATTGAAATCCAATCCTTGCACTACCGGAAGGAACCCTTCCACACGTAGGAGTCAACACTCCCACAACACGGGTTGCATCCAACCCTACAACTGAAGACCAATCGGTCCTTTACAATGAATTAAAAATAGCTTGTAAGAAATACAAACAACGTATGGAGACTAAGGTGTCCCTCTTCGTTCGACGACATGTTCTTGAGGTCAACGAAGAGTCCACAACCCTAGATCTCACTTGGAGAGAATCTCCCCGAGACCGGCGGCGGCGACGAGTGGCGGCGAGGCACTCGGTGTTGGCGGCGGCAACTGAAAACAGCAGCAAAGCACTGGAGATCCAATCTTCTTAGCGAAGTCGGCAAGGTCTACCAACGGTCACACGAGGATCGATCGTCTCGATCGATTCGGACGGGGAAAGATTTCCCTATCTCAAATCAAGAGACAAAAGATCTCTGGATAGACACGTGAGACGCTGTGCAGGACTAGGCTTCTATCACCGAGGATCTGGAGGAGATCGAGATCGGCTTCGGTGATCGGCTGCGGCGACGGAGGCAGAGCAAGTTCGCGAGATTAGGGTTTTTTTTTCGGCCGCTTTGTTTCGTATCTCGTCTGTGTATATTACTGTACACAAATACCAGAGTATTTATACACTAGGTCAAGAGATGACCGTTGTGGGCCCCACCAGCAGTAAGACCAAAGTCCGGTTCAAAATCCCGTAAATGTCGTGGACCGGTCCAGACAGAGTCGGAAAAATACCCAAGTCAAATTCGGCGAGAATCGTGAGTGATTCTCGACGAATCAGCGAGAATCACTTACGATTCTCGCCGAATTCTACTTAGAGAATTCTGGCAGCACAGGTTATAGAGGCCGGGGAGAATCGGTGGGAGTCACCTTGGATTCTCGCCGACTCGTCGAGAATGCAAAGTCATTCTCGACGAATCGGCGAGAATCACTTGGTGATTCTTGACGATTCTGCCTTAGATGATTTTTCTGACTGCGTCGAGACAGCCAGCCCAACCCGGCGAGAATCAACTAATGATTCTCGACGACTCGTCGAGAATCACTGGTGATTCTCGACGAATCGGTGAGAATCACTTAGTGATTCTCGACGATTTACACTTAGACGATTCTCGTCTTTCAACCCGTGAGATGGTCTTTGGCCCATCCTTGCTCCTTGTCTGCTCTTGCTTTATCATAGCCCTGTACTTGAAATTAAGTACACCCCAATAGAGAGAGTACACGTAGGCCAACACACTGATCTGCTCAACGAGGGATTACGTTGCACAGACCCGTGTATATTGACCCACTGCACCCTGACATTGGTGTGTACTTAGCATGGAATAACTGCAAGCACAACTAGAAGAAATTCATCAAATACATAGTCTATTTACCTTAGCTTGTACAGGGGCTTCTTCAAATCAGGTACATTGTGGATACAATACCCAACAAACCTATAATAAAAATCCCTTCCTCTAATATTAAGTGTTCAGATGCCTTCCGATGGATGACACTCTTCCTGCCTCGATTGATGAAGTGTGGGCTTGCCAAAGCAAGGTGCATTAATCTATCTTGGTAAGGGTGCGAGCGGATAATTGTGATATCCCACTGTCGACATCGGGTCCAACTTAACTAGGTGACCTCAAAAGTTGAGTGCCTAGAGGCATATGGTTGGCATGCACCATATGATGGATGCGAATAAGGAGTTATTCACCAATCATACAAGAATTGCATGAGGATGCAATTGGCAAGCGTTGCCTACCTAAATAACCACATCGTGAGAGGAAAGCCAAAGCTGACTCATTGTGTTGGTGAAATACGGATCTTGTCCACTAAGAGAGTAGCTCGCATGAACTCTCCGAATTGATAGTGAGGGCTATTATTTCAAATAAAATAGTGGGAGTTTTAATTGAAGTCCAAATTAAAATAAATTGTATTTTGAAATTTTGGTACTGATATTATTCTGCATGAATTCTTGTAGAATTCCATAGCAAGTGGTTCACACTCTACTCTGTCTCTGAGAGCCATCCTTGAGAAGGATAAGCTCAGTGGGACTAACTACATGGACTGGTACAGGAACCTGAGAATTGTTCTCAGGCAAGAGCGAAAGCTCTATGTCTTGGAAGAAGAAGCCCCCGAGGTTCCGACCGGGAATTCTTCCCGTGCTGATAAAGATACTTATAAGAAGTATACTGATGACGCCTTAGACGTCAAATGTCTTATGCTTGCCACCATGAACTCTGAGCTTCAGAAGCAACATAAGAACATGGGGTGCAAGGAGATTGACGAGCATCTCAAGAAAATGTTTCAAGGGCAAGCTCGTCAAGAGAGATTTGACATCACAAAAGCGTTGTTTCAGTGCAAGATGGGAGTTCGAGACTCAGTAGGGACTCACGTACTCAAGATGATTGGGTATATAGAGAACCTTGAAAGACTGGGTTTTCCTCTGGGTCAAGAGTTGGCCACAGATCTGATCCTGGAATCGTTGTCGGACAGTTATGAGCAGTTTGTCTTGAACTAAAACATGAATGAAATAGACAAGACACTACCCGAGCTCCTAGGCATTTTGAGAACTGCCGAGATCAATATGAAGAAGGCCAAGTCTGCCAGCCCCATACTGATGGTGCATAAGGGCAAGGGCAAGGCCAAGGGCTCTAAGAAGACGAAGGTGGGACCTAAGTCACATCTCGAGCCCAAGTCTTTTGCACTGACAAAAATGAAGAGCACGGTGAATGAGGGGAAATGCCACCACTGTGGCAAGGCTGGTCATTGGAGGAGGAACTGTCCTTCTTACATTGAGGGTCAGAAGAAAATGAAGTGAGGTATGACTTCCGCTTCAAGTATTTACGTTATAAAGATAAATATTTCTGCTCCTTCATCTTGGGTATTGGATACCGGATGTAGTTCACACATTTGTACAAATGTGCAGGAACTGGGAAAGAGAAGATTGCTGAGTAAAGGGGAGGTGGACCTGCGCGTCGGCAATGGAGCAAGAGTTGCTGCTGTAGCCGTAGGGGTTTACCGTCTTTCTTTGCCTAGTGGGCTTGTAATAGAACTAGATAAATGTTATTTTGTTCCGGCAATAACTAGAAACATTATATCCATTTCATGTTTGGACATGATTGGATTTTCTTTTATAATTAAGAACAACTGTTGTTCTATATTTAAGAATGATGTTTGTTATACTGTAGCCCAATTGTTTAATGGTCTTTACGTTTTGAACTTGGACCATCAGATCTATAATGTAGAAAATAATAAATGACTAAGAACAAATGACTCAAACCCTACATATATCTGGCATTGTCGTTTGGGCCATATAAACGAGAAGCGCATATCCAAGCTCCATAAAGATGGACTTTTGGACTCATTTGATTATGAATCATTTGAGCGATGTGAATCTTGTTTGTTAGGCAAAATGACTAAAGCCCCTTTCACTGGTTATATTGAGAGGGCTGAGGATCTCTTGGGTGTTGTACATAGTGATGTATGTGGACCCATGAGCTCCATGGCTAGAGGTGGGTATTTCTACTTCATTACATTTACTGATGATTTCAGTAGATACGGATATGCGTATCTTATGAAGTGCAAATCCGAGACCTTTGAAAAGTTCAAAGAGTTAAAAAATGAAGTAAAAAACCAGTTGGAAAAAAGGGTTAAAGCACTCCGATCTGATCGAGGTGGCGAATACCTGAGTCATGAGTTCCGTGATCATCTGATAGAGTGTGGTATTGTATCACAGCTCACTCCACCTAGAACACCACAGCATAATGGTGTGTCTGAGAGGAGAAATTGTACTTTGTTAGACATGGTACGTTCAATGATGAGTCATGCAGACTTGCCTGTTTCCTTTTGGGGGTTTGCTTTAGAGACTGCTGTAATGACACTGAATCGCGCTCCGACGAAAACGGTTCTAAAGACACCATATGAGATATGGACTGGGAAGCGTCCTAGTATGTCATTCATTAAAATTTGGGGTTGTGAGGCATACGTGCGACGTCAAATGCCTGACAAGCTGGAACCCAAATCGGATAAATGTTATCTGGTGGGATATCCTAAGGAAACGAAAGGGTATTACTTTTACCTACCGTCTGAGGGCAAAGTGTTTGTCGCAAGGACTGGTGTCTTCTTGGAGAAAGAGTTTTTATCAAGAAAGACTGAAAAGGTAGAACTTGAAGAAGTTCAAGGATCACCAATATTGGATGAACCGGAATTGGATTCTTAGACAGGACTACAAGATGTTGTAGCTAGAGAACCTACTCAAGAAACACAGGTCCTACGTAGATCTGGTAGACGAAGATTTGAACCTGAGAGATATGGATTTCTCGTTTCTCAAATAGGTAATGTGTTGCTTATGGATCATGATGATGAACCAGCAACCTACCAAGAGGCTATGAATGGACCGGACTCCGACAAATGGCTTGAGGCTATGAAATCCGAAATGGACTCCATGTATGCAAACCAAGTTTGGAACTTAGTGGAACCACCTGAAGGGGTACGGCCCATAGGGTGCAAATGGGTCTTCAAGAAGAAGACCGATATGGATGGGAATGTACATACATTCAAAGGGTGACTGGTGGCAAAGGGTTTCAAGCAAATTCATGGTATTGACTATAATAAGACCTTTTCCCCTGTTGCCATGGTAAAGTCCATAAAGATATTGCTTGCTATTGCTGCGTATTATGACTACGAGATCTGGCAGATGGATGTCAAAATGGCTTTCCTTAATGGAAATCTCCTTGAGGAAGTGTACATGACACAACCCGAGGGTTTTGTATCCCCAAATGAAGCCACTAAAATATGCAAGCTGAATAAGTCCATCTATGGACTGAAAAAGGCCTCTCGAAGTTGGAATCTTCGTTTTGATGAGAAAATCAAAGAGTTTGGTTTCATCAAGAATGAAGATGAGCCTTGTGTTTACAAGCGAATCAGTGGGAGCATTGTTGTCTTCCTGATATTGTATGTAGATGACATACTTTTTATTGGGAATGACATTCCTACCCTGAAAGTTGTTAAGAACAACCTAGGGAACTGCTTTTCTATGAAGGACTTGGGTGAAGCGACTTATATACTCGGTATTAAGATCTATAGAGATAGATCGAAGAAGTTGCTGGGTTTGACCCAGAGTACATACATTGAGAAGGTGTTGAAGCGGTTCAACATGCTTGAGTCCAAGAAAGGATTTTTACCCATGTCTTATGGTGTGAATCTCTCTAAGGACCAGTGTCCAAAATCTTGTGAAGATAAGGACCGCATGAAGTTGATTCCATATACTTCGACAATTGGATCAATCATGTATGCAATGTTGTGTACTCGACCCGATGTCTCCTTTGCTTTGAGCATGACTAGCAGGTATCAGTCAGACCCCGGTGAGTGTTACTGGATTGTAGTCAAGAATATCCTGAAGTACTTGAGAAGGACTAAGGATGTGTTCTTGGTGTATGGTGGAGAGGAAGAGCTCGTTGTAAGTGGTTACATGGATGCTAGCTTCCAAACTTATAAGGACGATTCAAAGTCTCAGTCAGGGTTTGTGTTTTGCCTTAATGGAGGAGCTGTGAGCTGGAAGAGTTCCAAGCAAGAGACAGTTGCTGATTCTACAACAGAGGCCGAGTATATCGCTGCAGCTAACGCAACGAAGGAGGCTGTATGGATTAGGAAATTCATCGGCGAGCTTGATGTAGTTCCTAGCATTGTTGGTCCCGTAGTTCTCTACTGTGATAACTATGGTGCAATTGCACAATCTAAGGAACCTAGATCCCATCAACGCTCCAAGCACATACTTCAGCGGTTTCATCTTATTCGTGAGATTGTCGAATGAGGAGATGTGAACATTTGCAGAGTGCCGACTGAGGAGAATATTGCGGATCCACTGACAAAGCCTCTCACGCAGAGAAAGCATGATGGTCATACTAGATCGATGGGTATACAATACCTAAATGATCAACTCTAGTGAGAGTCTTGTGGGTTGCATGTAAACATATATTTTGTTGGCTGTTTATTGTTTATTCATTTGATGAATTATGTACCTAGATGTTTCTTTTTATAATTAATGGCAAGTTCTTTTATTATGATTTTCCTATGTGATAGTTAAATTGTAACATAATAAATACCCTTAGAATATTCGCTTCCATAGGACATCAAGTACGTGACTTGAATGTGAGTCTGTGATTTATTTGAAGCTTCATTCTTAAAAGGTCCCTGGTCGTAGTATCATCATAGAATCTAAGGGTGATGATGATGCATTAAGACTAGCACGTGTGTTGACTGATGACCAGTTCTTACAGGTCATGATATTGTGATATCAAGTCATCACGTGGGTACTTGTTAATGAACAAGTTGTACTGGACAGACCCAACCTGAGACTACTTTGTGGATTGTTATCTAATCGTGTCATGAGTAGGTCTCAATTGACAATGATGTTGTGGTCCTTTTACCTGAAGTCACAACATTCATCAAGTGAGGAAGAGCGTGCTTTGATGCCATCTAAAGTCTTCCTTGAGAAAGGTTGATGATAAGGGTGGTTGTTGGGCACGTTACGAATCATTTGGGTGTTTGTGTGTGAGCAGATATGGGATTTGTCCTCCTATATGACAGGAGTTGAATCCATGGGCCTCTTGATGGAACTGGACTGAGAAATGCATGGCCATGCTTGGTTGAGTCAATATGTGATATTGGACTCACCATTCTCTGGAAGTCCGTTCTAGATCAAGAAACTTGGATTGAGCTATTATGAGGGTGACACAGTCCATACCTCTAGTTCTTTCCAGATGTAAGGGACAAAGGGACAAAGACAACGCTGGGACATTGTTCATAAAGGCTTTTGAGTTATGAACTCTTATTGCTTGGGGAGCAATGATGCATTGCTAGATGCCGCTCATTGTTTGTGAGGTTTTTTATTTGATACTTTCAAGATCAAGTGGGAGACTGTTGGAGTTACCATGGTGATCTAGAAGTGGTCAAACATGTAATCTCACTGCCAACGCAATATGAGCCAGCAGGGTCGCACATAAGAGCATGTGGAGAAATTGGAAGATTTACTGTGTTGGTAAGGGTTACCAATCACCCTACAGTATGGGGAGTCAGGAAAATGTTGCTAAGGAAAAATCGTTAAGAGTCGACGGGAGTCGTCGAGTATGACTCGTCGACTATGGCAAAATTGACGAGAATCGACGGGAGTCGTCGTGTATGTCTCGCCGACTAAGGCATAATCGTCGAGAATCGAACTGTTCGATTCTCGCCGATTCTGCGTCTGATTCTCGCCGATTCTGCGTCTGATTCTCGCCGACTGATTCTCGCCAAATCTGGAGGTGATTCTCGCCGAACGGTCAAGAAACCCTAACTTGGGTGGTCTGCGGATAGCGATTCCTATGAACTGTTTATGCCTTTGGTATAAATAGGACACTTAGGGTTTTGGGGAAATGATCGACCAACATCGGGATTTCTGTAGCCGAACGAAAGCCGACGGAAAGAGTTCCGCCGATCTCCCGATCCGCCGAATCTCGATTCCGCCGGACGGAACGTTCCGCCGCCGCCTATTCGCTCTGCCGACGACCTCATCTCCGACGACCGTCGCTGGTCTTGTTTTCCCTGGCACGGATCTAGCAGTCCGTGGGAAGTGTAAAGGTGCGGCTGATCTTCTTCCCGACCCTTCGTGCGACGAAGCTCGGGGTTCTCCCGCTCGTGTGGATTTCTGCAGAGACGTGGACGTTATTCCACGTAGATCTCGCCACCGATAGGACTCATATCTTGGAGCATCTTTGTTGAGTTGTGACTCAACACCGAAGAGGTAATTTTGTCTTATTATTTTGATAACTTTTTGATTCAACATTCATGGCCCGATCCATTTCTCTTTGGGTTGTTCTTGTTTTATTCATTCCGCTGCATGCACAAGTGTTGTGCCAACCTCCATAGAGAAACCCAACAGAAAATGCAATATGTATTCAAATGCAATAGAGGACCAATATGATTTTAGAAGCATCTGGATTTGACTGTACATATATCTCTAATTGTTATAGACTTCCAATATTAATTATCATATCTTAAGACTTTTCTCTCAGGCATTGCATCAAACAACAGTAAATCAAGAAAATAAAACATAGTGAATGTGAAAGAACTTCTGGGAAAATAGAAAAAGAAACCCTGATTTCAGGCAATAAAAGACTAAGCAGTGCGGTGGATATTTGAAGCATGGTAGGCGTTAATTTCACATTTGTTAAATGACGTGCAACAACAATTTTTTTGTGTTCTTGCAGGAAGAAATATTTGGAATGAAAAGCATAAGAAGAGTGGTTGAGAAAGAAGGAATATACCGTACTAATATATTCGTTGGGCTTCTTCTGTGTCCTCCGAACAGCGCCCTAGTCGGTTGGCGACGATAGACGGTCGAATGCGGCGCTGATACGCCGCACCTGGTTTCCCACAAAGAGTCGATTCTCTCCCCGCCTGATCTTGTAGTAGGCGATCCTCTGCGCAGAATGAGGAGGAAGCTCCGCGAAGATGAAGGTGTGGACGAAGGAGATCTGGAGACGTTGTGGAGCCGGCGGGGCAGACCAGAACCTACAGAAGAGGAAGCCTCCTCCCGACGATGTTCTCCGGCGACGCGACAAATATCGGACTTGAGGTTGTGGTTCGGGGAGGAGGGTGCAGCCGTTCGGGGAGGAAGATGGAGTGCGAGGGTTTGAGGATGGATTCCGTCGCGAGCGGAAGACAGTGTAAGCTTGAATAGTTTGAACGGACGACTGAGATCTATGGGAGGGGCCTCACTTGTTACACCGCTCAATCGCAATGTTCCTTCATATTTTTTTTGTATATATAGTATATATATATATATATCCAATGAGAAAAAGATTTAAGATTGATCTGGTCCAACCGATTTAATCGGGCTCGAGCCGTGTATATATACGAGTGACAGGCACGGGCCTCCGGCCCGATGGCTACGCGCCACAGTACCCGGCAGGCAACGACGGGCTTAGCCCGCCCCCGACAGGACCTGCGGACTTTGGCCGTGCTTGATGCTCGGGAGGCCCGTGCCCCCACGTGACAGTTCACGGCCCTAAAGAAATAAGCCAACCACTTCCACATTTTTTTCTTTGGAAGGATATATTGGGATAATGTAAAAGAAATTAAGCCAAGCACAAAGGAAATAATGCTCTTCCACATTTTATTAATTACTGATAATGGCATTCCTAATAATGCCTTGACTTTTTTTTAATATAATAATCAAAAAAGGAAAAGAAAAAAAGAATAAAAAACCATAAACTGTGAACCCCGTGAGCACATTTATCCCACATCGCCTATTAGATTTATATATAGGTGTTTAAATAATAGCTTACGTACATTTCGTTTGAAAGAATCCATAGCAGCTAGTCTAAACTGGGCCAATAATATTCTAGATTTTTTTCAAAGTTAAAGGGGTAAGTTGGTAATTTCCTACCCTATGGTAGGAGCACGCGGGCCGGAGGTTAGAATTTTTATTGAGTAGGAAGAGAGAGGGAGTCCGATCTAACTCAGTGAAGAGAGAGGGAGTTGGGTCATTGAGTTAGATCGGACGGCAGCCGATTTATCATGTCAGGGATCAACGGCGGTTAGAATTTTGAACTCATGACCTTCATATTTCTATTATAGTAGTAAATATATATACGAGTGCCCGACACAGGCCTCCGGCCCGCGTGCCCCGCGAGACAGTATCCGGCTGGCGATTGCGGGCTTCGCCCGCCCACCCCGACAGGTTGTTGCGGGTGTCAGCGGCCTTCACCCGCCCGCCCCGACCGGTCACTGCGGGTTGCGCCCGCAACATATACATATGAGTACTTAAAATGGCCGCAAAAAAATTACGTCAATAGTACCATTTTGATTTTATAAAAAATTATACAATTGTACGTACAAATATTTTCTCTCCCTCTTTCTCCTTTCTTCTCCCTCAAACTCTATTATATAATATATAATATAATATATATTATATAATATATATAACAACCCCACGAACCATATGCTCTCTCTCTCTCTTCCGCTATTTCTCTCTCTCCCTCTCTCCATCTCCTTTTTCGCCAGTTTCTTCACCTCACTTATTCTCTCTCTCCGCCATATCTCTCCCCTCTCTCTAGGTATATGAGCTCTAGCTTTTTATTTTTCTTCCATCAGCTAAGAAACAAAAAAGAATCAACGGTGTCTAAATGCTGGAGATACATCCGACGGTCAAGAATTCTTTAATAGCTTTTCAATTCACGGTATTAAAATGTCATCTGATATATTTTTATTAGTATATATATATATATATATATATATATATATATATACACACACAAAATAACATATATAAGCTCAAGCTTTTTTAAGCCTAAAAAAGCTTGAGCTGATTCTCCCACAATACATATTAGAATTAGGCAAATAATATATGCATTTTATAGCCAAAAACGAGATCTACAACTTTCATGTTGAACATTTTTCCAAAATTTGCACGGTTTAGCCGGAATCTGGCCCGAAGGGTTGTTAGCTCGAATTGAATATAATAATAATAAATTTCAAAGTTCGAGCCAGCAACCTTTCTTTTCAGATTCCGGCTAAATCGTGTAAATTTTGGAAAAATGTTCAACATGAAAGTTGTAGATCTCGTTTTTGGCTACAAAAACATATATTATTTGTCTAATTCCGACATGTATTTTGGGAGAACGAACTCAAGCTTTTTTAAGCCTAAAAAAGCTTGAGCTTATATATATATTATTTATTTTTGAAATGGTATAGATATATATATATATTAACAATAAATTAACATTATTATTGCGGGTCACCCGATCTTTCCCTAATCTGGAGAAATCAGACCGCCTTAGCTCAGAATCGGACCGGACGCGCAAACAGTCATGTAAACCGCAACAAATGACAAGATGCTTTTAACGTGGAAAACCCAAAAAGGGTGAAAAATCACGTGGTTGGATCTGCGTCGAGCCAAAATCCACTAGATTCTAGGAGTTTATAGAGATTGAGATATTTGATCTCAGAGGGCGACAGACAGCTTCTCTGTTACAATTGCAAAGTACAAAAAACAGTAAAAAAAGACTAAGTACTCGGAGCCTCGATGGAAGCGCTCAAGCCTTGAAATGGCGTTGGGTTAGCGGAACCTAGATATGAGAGTTTTGACTAGAAAATTCTATAAGTCCTCAGAGCTTTGGAGGGAGTGCTCTCGTTGCAGCGGAGCCTTGATGGGGGCGCTCTCACAGAGGCGCATGTTGTACTTGACGCTTACTGGAGCCTTAGCGCAAGAAAAAAAGCGGAGAATCGGCCTAAGTACACGATCTCGCCGAAAAGCCTTAGAGGTCTTTCTTGTCTCTAAAGTTGCTTGTCTTCGAATGAAGGCTTGATGACCTTTTTATACTATTCTAGAGGGATATGTCAGTAATTACGTTGTGGCGTAATTTGTTCTTACAAATGGCATCGCCCTATTTCGATCTCCTGGATCACCAATTTTAGCAAAATGATAGCAGTATCCCTCGGGTGGTCCGAGCAGCTCGGGCAGGGTGCCTGGAGGCGGTGGCATCCGGAGGCGACGGCGGCGTCCGGAAACGGCGTCGGTATATTCGTTTCTCTGGTTAATGCCATTTCTCATCTCAACATCGCTCACAACTGACTCTAACCCTCTTTTGTTATCGCTCAAGAGTTTAACTAGTTCAACATCCACTCCATCTTTTATAATCAACTCAAATTCACTTTTTGTAATTTCCATTACCTTTGGTCCAGTCCGCATTCAAGATCGACTCAACTTTCATCTTTGAGTCCTATCGCGGTATTTTTTTTTCCATCCTCTCTAGAACTTCATCCTTTAGTCGTGCAACCATCTAGCTTAAATTTGTCACTTTGTTGTCCCACGATTCTATTTTATCATCATCTACATAAATTCTACGGCCGTCTCAACAGATGAGAACTTAAAAATGTTGGCACTTTCAAATCATCATTCCATCACTATCGTAAAGTTAAATGGAAGGATTTATACCTCTTGGTTAGTTATTGTTCAAATATGAATTATGGGCCATGGTCAAGAAGAGCATCTAGAGAAAGGAATCGATGCAATCACTACTACAGAACCCACTTGGAAAAAGACGGATGCTTAATTCATCGACTTATTTTCGAAAATGATTGATCCATCGCTTATGCCCATATTTCAAACCTTCCTTAGTTGTTACGGTACCTTGACTCAAGTTAAGAGGCTCTATATTGACGACATCACTATTTGTGTTATCATTGTGATCTGGAAGTGATCAAGCATGTAGTCTCACTACTGACGTAGTATGAGCCTATCTGGTTCGCACATAAGAATGTTTGGAGAAATTGGGAGATTAGATTAGTTTGGCTATACTCATATGATGAGTGGAAATGACTTAGCTCAGCCAGGCTTTGAAAGCGTCCAGTGCGTTGAGACCACTCTGTTGGATCTAGTGGCCAACCTTAGAGGGAGGGTGAATAAGGTTTGCGAACGTTAATTGAATTTAAAAATCTCACACACCAAAACAATCACAGAAAAAAGAATTTCATTGCATTAAATCAATAATGAAAAGCAGTATAAGATGAGTATACATCAAAACTTGATCTTCATGACGTCAAAGATCAGAGACGAAGAGAATAAAGATTCTTTTGGTTTATATACCGACCAAACTATGACCGGTTGGCTCTCACCCTTTCCCTCCAAGAAAGGCGTTCAAGCCCACTCTTCACCTCCACACAAGGAAGGGTCTTAGATCCCACTCTTCAACTCCACACAAGGGAGGGTCTTAGAGCCCACTATTCACCTCTAAACAATGGAGGGTCTTAGAGCCCACTCTTCACCTCCACACAAGGGAGGGTCTTAGAGCCCCGCTAGATCCTCCGATCTAGACGTCCCAAATCCCGGGACGATTTACCGCGGAATCCTTCCCGGATTCTGACGACCCTCTCCGGTCGATTTTCCTCATCGAAAACTAAACAGAAAATAGAAAACGAGTACAAAGATTAAAAGTAAAGTCAATAAGAAAATGAAGTTCTCCCTCTTGACGACTTCTCCGGTGTGCGATCTACGGCTGATGCTTGAGATCTTCGTCGGCTAGCAACTGGTCGGTTCTCAGTGGTCGGTGAAGATTCTGGATCGCCAAAGTTCTTCGTTCACGAACGGGAGGGAGAAGGGTTCCTTCAACTTTGACGAAGACAAGTGGAGATGGGCAGGCGCAAGGAGGCGGCCGAAATCTGGAGTTCAGAAACCCTTCGTCAAAATTTGTCTTGGAGTCGTACTGACAACAGGAAACACATCGGATTTTATACGTCTTCATGAAAACAGGATACCGCCGGCGGTAAGACTAGTGCCTGCGGTAGTTTAACGTGCTTGTTATGCCAGCTGTCCTCCAAATCTGGAAAATAATCTTCGAAACGATCTTTTGCCTTTTCATTTGAGCTAGCTTCGCGCGATAGGGCCTACCGCCGCGCGGTAACATAGGATGCGACGTTCCTGAAAAGGCAACATCCGTTTGACAAGGCTAGTGCCGCGCGGTAGGTGCTACCGCCGAAATCTTCCAGAGCGCTAGTACCAAATAAATTGTTAAGATACTGCCTGCAGTAATCCAGTCGCCTGGCGGTAGCGCTGAGCTCAACGTTTCTGCCTTCGTAACTCGTCGAAGACCTAGCGCGACGCGGTAGAGCTAGCGCCGAAACCATCCAGAGCGCTAGGTCCAAATAAATCATCACGTTAGCGCCTGCGGTAGTACTAATGCCTGTCGGTAGCCTAGAGTCTCGACGCTTATTCTCTCGACATTCGTCGACGGGCTAGCGCGACGTGTTAGTGCTAGCGCATGGCGGTAGCATCCATATGAGCCTTCTCTGTTTCTTGCACCTTACAACCTGCACACTCTATCAACATACAACATGATCAAATACAACCGAGGATTTGATATTCTCAAACATAGGGAATGTGAAACATCAGTTCCAACAAACTCCGTCTTTTGATAATATCAAATTCCGTTCATGATAAATAATACATGAGATAGAGTGCATATATAAGATAGGAATTATAAGCTAACATCAGGTTATAATATATATTTGGCTCTACACATTCTACTTGCTCCCCCTATCTATGTGCTGCTCCCCCTATCTATGTGCACACAATTTGTAACGACTCCACCCGTTAAATAACATATAATAGAAGGTCCGGCTGAGGCCCCACACTATATGCCACAAACAGACGGCGAGATCACAGGTTAATACCAAAACACCATCGCATCCTAACTCATAGCATGCTAGCGGAAGATTTTAACAATAAAGATGAACTCATACCAGGAATGTCCACTATATATAAACCACAGTTATATATACAACGACTAGAAGGAATGTCCAGCAAATACAACCAGGTTGGCCTTAAGGCCTTACAGTTCCTCTTTTCATAGTATGGATTACATACATCGGCGCACAAGTCGACCATACATGAATAAAAAACAACACATTTCGCTTAGCATTCAAGGGCTAGCAGCAGCAGCGGCAACAATAGCAGCAGCGACTTCAACCCTTCATTTTCCGCCCGGCTCTCCAGCACCTGCACAGGGACAATCCACCCAAAAGGTGGCTGTCACAACCCGCATTTTCCCAACAATTAAATTATATCAGAGTAAGGAAAAATACGCGCCGTGATGCCACGTCGTGCAGGGGATAACTGCAGACGCTCAGGCAAGGCTCCAAACTCGACAGTTAAAAGGAGAACATATGTTGTTATGATTGAAATTCAATTTAAGTTAAGAAGATAGTCGTATCCCTCATCTTATTGGATCAACTAGTCCATGATTCAAAATATAATTATACGCTTGCGGAAGATACTTGTTTAAATTGACTCTAACACCCTACATGAGTATAAATGTCCTAGAGGAATAACTCACGCAATGCAACTCTAGATTTATAAAAAGTATAGGAAAAAATCTTTACGCTAACCAGAAAGTAGTGACTTAGGTTTGAAAGAGATTGCATGTATGCTTTACTAATAGTTGGGTTTTATAGGTTAAAAATATCTAACATGCAATCCTAACAATAAATCATCCCAAAGAGCAAGTAATCTGAATCAAGCATAAAGGAGATAACAACAGCTAGCAAGTGTCAAAAATCAACAATCCTGTGGGCGTCAACAACCTGACACGAACCCACAATACAAAGTATGTATGAACTAGGAAAGAAAATTAAAATAATAAACTACCTCGCTACGGCAAGGTGGAAAAGCCACAGCCAAAACTACCGCTCAAAGAGTCCAAAAACAAGCTCCACTACCTACTACTGCTCTGAACCTGAGGCATTCCAAAAACAGAACACCTCAGCAAGAAAATACAAATGATGGCAGAAAAATAAGACAAATAAACAAGGGTCAAAAGGGGTACCAACCCAAGACCAAATGCGTTGAAGTAAGGTACATAAATAAAACTCAAGAAATAAATCAGAAGAAAAGAACTTACGTGAATCGTCACGTGCAACAAATCATGTCGGATACCCAAAGGAAGGGGAGAGCATGATTAAATCAAAAGAAAGAATACTCCAAAACATTATTAGCCACCTGTGGTCAACTCTACCCATAAACACAGGCAGGGTGGTCACTTCTCTAGATACACCCCTCACAGATGTTAAAATCCGACTAACTGCGGGGGAGACTTACACACTCCACCAATCACCGCAGATGCCCAAAACCCAGTAGAGTTCCACGAGGTACTAATAACGGAAACAACCTTGCGGTCGGTGGATTTGCCCACTAACACCCGCAACAAAGAAACACCATGAAATAAATCTCAAGACTTGGCACACCAGATTCTACTCGACATTTTCCAAATTAAAGACATGTTTGATCAACCTCTAGGAACAATTTACAGTACCAAATAATCCCTACCACGCTCTACAACAATAACTAGGAGCGGTAAAATCCAACAACATAACCTTTCGCTAAATCGCTACACGCTACAAGGTTGAGTTATCATGATAAGAACTTGCAAAATTAAATGGACTTCTAGGAAGATTGAACATGTCTACTAATTAGCATAACAAAGTGCACAAAAATTAAAGAAACAAAACTTAAGCGTTGCCATCTAAATTGGACAAGGAGGAAAGAGGGTAAACCACCACTTGCCTTGGTTTTACCGAAAAAGTCCTCTGATTCACTCCACGTCATAGATCGGGGCAAAAGAACACTAGAGGAGTTGAAATCTAAACAAAAATGGACAAAAGGGGGGGTTAGGGCTGAAAAACCCTAATGAGAAAACTCAAGGAATGGGGAAAAATTTACCACGATAGCGAAGCTCTCGCCGAGAGCTTTCCAGATCTATACTCGGTTGAAGATTTTGAGCACGGGAGCACCATCGGCGGCCACCGGAGAGTCACGAATGGACACTTTTCTCGCTCACGCCACTCTGGTTCAGGAGATCGACTTGGTCGGCTTAAGGAGGAAGAAGAAGAAGGTATTTATACTGGATGTAATATTAGCGTAACCCTACTTAAGGAAACAAACTGGGGTTTACTTAACCGGAAAACTCGAAGTGAAGACCAGATTACTCGAGTGGAAGGCAGAATTTTGAGTACTACTTCTCGAGAACAAAGGCATTTCTCGAGAACAAGGGCATTTCTCGAGAATAGGAGAGAGGATTTCTCGAGAACTACTGAAACTTCTCGAGAACTAAGGCACTTCTCGAGAACAAGAGAGAGAATTTCTCGAGAACTACGGGGACTTCTCGAGAACTAAGGCACTTCTCGAGAATAAGAGAGAGAAATTCTCAAGAACTATGAGGGCTTCTCGAGAACTAAGACATTTCTCGAGAACAAGACGGATTTCTCGAGAATAGCAGGAGACTACTCGAGAACCAAGAGCAGCAACTCGAGTACAAGAGGAAAACTTGACACTAACAACATCAGTCGATGACATTGAGTGCCACTCAACGCTCTCGACGCGGCGTCGAGTGCCACTCAACGCTCTCGAGATGGCGTCGAGTGCCAATCAATGCTAGCTATAAGCAACGCACAAGCACTTCTCGAGAACAAGCTGGTTCTCGAGAACTCACCAAGTCTTCTCTAGAACAGGACCGGTTCTCGAGAACTGGAGAAAATTTCTCAGATACTAGGGCATCACGAGAATTGAAGGTAGAAATAAAAATAAAAGTAAAAATAACAATAATAATTTTTTGTCCAAAATTCCGGAATAAAAACGTCGACCCTACGAATTGGTAGAGAGAACGACCCTAGAATCCGACACACCAAATCTTGAGACAAAAACATTAGAAGCTCAATCGAGCAAAATCATCACAAGGATCCAAACACGCACCGAGACTCCAAAATGCTTGGATCGCAAATAAGACTAGACAAGCCCAAAGAACTCAAAACTTCACCCTCTTCAACTAGGGAAGAATAAGAAACCCAAATTAAAATCCTAAAAGAATCTGGTCAAACCGACCCAAGGGACGCGAAAATGCCCTAACGGTGCAAAGTCGTTAAAAGAAAGCGGGGGTAACGCCTCGACGTCATAAATATGACAATACCAAATCGAATAAAATCATCGAGAAAAAATCAGGGGCGTTACATTGACAAACAAGGCAATGGTCAACATTCAGCTGACCAATTTATAACAATCCTGCCCCATTCCCGGGGGAGTGGCATTCCTTCCCTGCAGAGCAATGCATCAACAGATATAACATATCTTGTGCTCTTAAGCACAAACAATCCATCACAACCATTAGCCACCCGGCCCAACGATCCATGCAGTCAGGCACACTTTGGGTACACCGACGAACTGGGATCAACACCATTGAGCATTTAGTCTTGATGGAATGCATGCCTAAGACTCTCATTATGCTGCTGACGAAAGCCTAATGCCTTGGCACTCTATTGTACAACCAACATAACGCAGGTACAGATCCACCCCCCCCGTTGCTCAAATCACCTTGCCATCACCAAGCACATCGTACTCGAGGCTACAATTAAAAGCGCGGTTCGGTTTCACCTTTCCTGTTCGGCAAGAAGCCTTTTAAGAGCTCATAGCTCACAATAGCCATAATGTCCACCAAAGACTGGCTTCACAATCAAAAAGGGGAGTTATGCTAACGTCCTTCGTGGTCGCTTGGCGGGTTCAGCAAAACTCTCTATCTGCACCCAAACTCAACCCAAACCCTTCAGTTCCTGCAGTGCTAGAAAACTGGTCTTTTATAGCATACAACACAAGCAATACGAGGGTGTTTTCCTGGATTTCCACTCCAGTACATCCTGCTACTGCCCTTCACAGGTACAACCCATCGACCCCACAAACTACACGAGTATACGCGGAGTCTTCTCCGATGCGTAAATGCAACATCACTAATCCAAGCCAACCTGTCCAAATGGTCTTCACACAACATGCATATCCCGTACTACACATTTCCGGGTCTAGATGCAGACTCAACCGGGGATAGCAACTATCAACCCACTGGGATCACTTACCCTTTCCACCTTTTGGTGGAGGATCCCATGCTCATGCATAAAGGAGGACTTCACATGTCCAAGAAGGAAGATCGTTACCCTTGACAATCTCTGGGGAGCCATCAAAATTATAGCTGGTTAGAAAGCACCGCAGCGCCTTTGCCTCCATAGAACTGGCCTCGGATCTCGAATCGGAACTCGGGAGATCCACCGGTGGCTGGATTTTCTCCTCCTTCTCCTTCCTCCTCTCCCTTCTCTCTTCTCTTTTAGAAAGAGAATAACTAAAGCATGAATGACACTTTCATTCAACTCCTTCACTTAACCCAGCAGGCAAAAGCCTAAGCCATTGGATCTAGGATGAAGGAAACAAACAGCCACAAATCTCCACAAAAGTCTAATATTTGGGCTGACACGGCCCGTGACACGCCCGTGTCATATGCCTTGTACTTTAAGCGGTACATGAACCGACTCACCCAGACCAGAACACGGGCTTAGACACACCCGTGTCAATCACCTAACACGCCCATGTCACTTAGTACACGCCCATGTCAAGGTGCGTGTCCCTCAATTGACACAGGATCAACATTCCTGAAAAGAACACGGCTGGGGCACACGCCTGTGTCCTTGGCCGTGTGCCAACCATGCCTATGGGACACGCTCGTGTCACAGGCCGTGCGCCACACTCAACACCGCCCGGTCACCCACCCGAGCAGGACACGGTCTCGGACACGCTCGTGTCCCTGGTCGTGTCACCTCTCGACGATCGTCGACTGTATGGCGTTGAGTGCTTGAGATATCACAAAGAGGGACACGCCCATGTCCCAGGCTGTGTGCCTCACTCAATGCTCTCTCAAGACCAAATTCACACCCGAGAAAACAGATCATGACACGCCCTGGGACACGCCCGTGTCCCAAGCCATGTGCACTGGACATGCACTGAGACACGCCCGTGTCCCAGGCCGTATCACCCAGCCTGAACCCTATTTTGGGATTTTTGGTATTTTGGGGTGTTACACAAATTAACCATGCTCCCCCTACATTTGACCTCTCCTAACCCGTGATGCATACACATTACCAAACTCATGAACCAGTTTATTCTCCTTCTTTGATAATATCGAAAGGGTGGGCAAGGCCTACGCGATATAGAGGATGAAAAAATAGGAGATATGATGACGATTTAGATATAAAGCAGATATTGCACACACATGGTAAGTTTTGAAACAATAAGCATAGAGGGGACCCAAAACTAAAAGCAAATCAGAGAATTGGAGACGCGCGGGTCATAGAATAGAGCAAGATAGATAACAACAATTTTCAGATTTCAGATGAATTGGACAGCACAGACTAAACTAAGCACACAATGAGAATGACTATAATGCTAGACGAGTTACGAGGTAAATCATGCTAAACAAACATTGTAAACGTCATGAGTGTAAATCGAGTGCTAGCCTGTGTTGTACACAAAACATATAGTATAGTTTCAGTCCAATTCTTATGCATGGAAGCATTAAATAAGGTAATGACATGTGAACGTGTAGCATCAAAAGAGAGAAAACACTAATTAGAAATATAATAGCTTACAAGTTTATCTCGATCCAATAGAATGCTAACCCAAGAGAAATAAAGTGAATGATCACGTCACATGTCTACCTAAGGCATACCGAGATTTGAACTAGGGGCACTAAGCATAAGGTTTGGTCTATGCACAAGATCAAAACGACTTTTTGATCCAAGGTGCTCATCCTCACAATGCTCAAAAAGCCTTATCAGGAGGAGTGAGTAGTGCTTAGGGGGTGGGTCCTTTTCATGTGATATTATAGCCACCATATTAATTTTTATTGTTGTTTTGATCTATCACATTTATCTCTTTTGAATACAAGGAACCCCAAGTCAATCGAAATCTACCCACATAGGTAGAAATACTTTAACTTGTAGGCATAAGACTTTAGCACTAAGATTTGGCCCGTAGTTTTAATCTTAATAAAACATATGTGTGTCGTGACATTGATGATTCACCATATTTATAACGCATTAAAATACAATATCACGAGTTATGGCATATCGATCTATAATTTATTAATGAGTGCTCCATCTAGTGATGTGTGAATAGTGAAGTCATGCCCCTATCTAAATCCTGACACATGCCTAGAGACATAGTTAACTTACACGCACATGTAATGTTGCACTCAATAGCTAAGCACTTATAAATTCAGCCCACAATGACCAGAGGAACAATTTTTGGATAGATTAACCGTCTAAACTTATACATTATGCGTACGCGTTATGGTCTAAGTTGTAGTCATGTGAGCCCAAATCATGCGTTGTATTTTTTTCAGCAGCTTTTTTTTGTTTTTTTTAATGAGATATATATATTTTTAAAAACAGTTCAAACAAAATATAAAGATGCAACATGCACACACACATAACAAAAAAATGAAACATGCAAACACAAGTAAAATGATGCAAGCAAAGACAAATAAAACATGGTGAACACATATAAAGGTTGACGAGAAAAAAAAATCAAGAAGAAACGAGGATAGCGCGATATCATGTTATGCATGTGACTATGAGGTATGAAGACCTCATTCATGCTATGAATAGAGTAGTCATGAGAATATTTACGACATATTTGATCCAAATACTATGTCATCACCCTAGCCCCATACTGAGTGACGAATGGGCATGAGGAGCTGCATAAATGTCGTAGGGTGGGGTGTGAATCCCTTGAGCCCGCATAAGAAACCGCTCAACCTAACACTCTTTCCCCCCAATGTCACACAAGTACCTACTAGAACCCTCCCCGATTAAGGACATGACGTGGATTACAAGTTAGAGTCCCTAATAACACACCTACGCCCCCGCTATTGTGAGACATAGTAAAAGGAGTTAAGCTGATGTTTCTATTAATGCCATGGTGGCATGATTTTGGTAGATAGGCACCAGGACAAAAAAAGACCATTACCGCTGGCGCTAGAGGTACCGTCCTGCGGTAGCTTTGGAATATTTAAGCCTCTAGTCAATTCTAGATCTACACATTCACTCATTCCTTCTCTCAGTAGCCGACACTCTCCTCCCCTGCAAGTTTTCTTCGTTCCCTCAAGGTAATCACTTCTTCTCTCTCTCTCTCTCTCTCTCAGATTTCTTGTATTTTAGAACACAGATCAATGGATTTTTAATCCTCACGGTTTTGAGTGCAATCCGTGACGAAATTTCGGCACAAAGTCCTCCCTTTTTTATGTTTATATCGTTTGATAGGGGGATTTTAGGTGAAAAACTAGGTTTTGAGACCGATCCAGCGGAAGAGGACAAAGTACAGTTCGTCATGCTACTGCTGGCGGTAACACATTATCGACTGCGGTAGGTTTTAGAGATCGGTGCAACCTATTGATCTTCTCGTTTTTGTATCCGTTACTGAGACAGTTTTATGTTTGGTTTACTTGCAGGAAATGGCTTCATCAAGCTCTCAATCCGCGAGCCGCAGTTTCTCAAAGAGATCACGGGTGCCGGTCTCTACCCACCCAACCATAGATGACGCCACCGTGAGCATACCCATGATCATAGAAATTGATGAACGCTATACTCATATCTATGAGTATCTAGAGGAGTCTGGTGTGCTTGCAGTTATATCATCCGGTTCTCCCTTCTCTTCTGTCCTCACCTTGTGTAACATCCCATTTCTGACCAGACCCCTAGGAGTGTTTTTGTCATGACTAGGTCATGACAAAACCCTAGAAAGCCCAAGGAGGCCAAGTGACCCAGGCTCAGGGTAAAAATAACCTTGGTCTGCAAGTAGTAGATCAGATATTCACTTAAAACTTATTTCGGGGTGGGCGTTGAGTGCGTCTAGTGCACTCAAAGCCATAGGCTAGATGGCGTTGAGTGCGTCGAGTGCACTCAATGCCATAAGCGAAATGACGTTGAGTGCATCGAGTGCGCACAATGCCATAGGCTGAATGGCGTTGAGTGCGCTGACTGCACTCAACGCCATCATTACGTGGGCTGAATGGCGTTGAGTGCGTCGAGTGCACTCAATGCCATAAGCTGAATGACGTTGAGTGCGCTAACTGCACTCAACGCCATCTTACATGGGCTGAATGGCGTTGAGTGCGTCGAATGAACTCAACTCCATAAGCTGAATGGCGTTGAGTGCGCTGACTGCACTCAACGCCATCTTACTTGGGCTGAATAGCGTTGAGTGCGTCAAGTGCACTTAACGCCATCAGCTGAATGGCGTTGAGTGCGCTGATTGCACTCAATGCCATCTTGCTATGGGCTAAATGACATTGAGTGAGCTGAACTAACTCAATGTCATAGGCTGGATGGAGTTGAGTGAGCTGAGCTCACTCAACGTCATTGTACTTAGATTATTTCCTGGCGATTTTGGTCTGTGTGCTGGTTCAGCTGAACCGGGCCGTTTCGGGAAGTGGGCCAGGATGTCTTAAATTAATCGTTTCTCTATTAAGACCTAATTAAGTCTTATTTAAATAAATTTTGACCGGTCAAGTGGAGGAAATACCACGTGGCCGACGGTTATGAAGGTGAACAACCACGTCCATGGCCGAGAGTCGGCTTTCATGGTCACTAATGCCGCTTGAATGCCTTGGCATCCTTTCACTCTTGTTTTAACGGCTGGATTCAACTCCCCTAGGGAAGAGGAGGAGTTTCCAGCCGTTACCTTGCTGGTTTGAACCATGTTCATCCCCCCACCACTATGGCCAAAATTGCTTTTAAGGACCATTAATGGCCACCATCAGTTAGACCTCTTCCCTCCCCCTTTTACTTATTTAAAAGCTTCCCTAGACCTCAAGCATTCGTTTCCACACTTCGCTCAAAGGAGATGAGAGATTTCTATTAGCTGTTGAAGAGCACCGGCGACACCTCCACCACTAATGGCTTTCCGTCGATTGGCATGCCTTCAGCCCACGAACAAGGTCCTCCCCTCCTCTCTCTCTACGGGTAGATCTTAGCCTTCTTTAGGATTAAGAATCAGGCTCAACTGAGCCCGATCGGGAAGAGGTGGTCTTCCTGGTTTTTTCGCAAAAAAAAAGAAACATCTCGAGTTCGCCGGATTCCGCCTCTCCAGCGGCTGCACCACCGCCCGGCGATGGCCACCACCTCAACGGAGGTGGTGGTGGCGGTGACCGGCCAGGGAGGAGGCTTGTTGGCCAGTGGCAGCGTCTAGAATACGCTCCAGGTCAGGCTAATCTCAACCCTTGGCTGGAGGAAGAAGACGATCCCAGCGCTGTTGGATCTGCATCAAGATGCGTGCTGATTAAATTTATTAATTCCTTTTATCCAAATTTCTGTCCCGTTTTTTGGATGATTTTTGAAATAATTATCAAAAATAGGTAGGCCCCTCTAATGGAAATATGACCAACATAAATGTTGTAGGTCGTGAAGTCTAGTTTTATTTAAAATTTATTTGGACTCATTTGGCTAAGTGGTTCGACCACAACACCCATTTTGGTGGAGTCTATACCTAAGCTAGACCAGATAGTATTTTGAATGCCCCCACCAATCCAACCATCTAAATGACCTGAAATTTTGTATGGGGTGCACTATTACCTATACCTAAAACATATCCAAAAATGAGGATTTTTGGGAAACATTTTCCAATAGTTTTTGGAAATATTTAATAATCCTTATACAATTTAATTAGGTGTCTTAAATAGCTCAAAACCCCCCAATATTTTGGAGGATGATCTTGAGGGATGTCATAAGGCTCTGGTAAAAATCTCAGCCCAGTTGTGTCTGATTTGAATAAGTTTTGGTGTGACCAAAGTTTGGTCTCCTAAGGGATAGATTAGGGCAAGGAGTATTTGGGGCTTGGAAGAGCCAATTCTCACCCAAATGGGTTGGGACCTTAGCCAAGGCCCCATGGTCAGTAAACATACCCTCTCATGGAGTTTGAGATGGATTGGGATAGGTTTGCCCTAGTTCAAACCCTAAAGTTGGACTTTGGGGGTTTGTGAAGGACATATGGTGATATGTCCTTGTATGGACTTGGTATTTAGAATAAATACTTGTACGGTGGTTAAAGGCCCTAGGAAGTGATTGGGTAGTGGTTGGACACAACTATCCAACATAAACCACTTAATAAGTATGTAGGTCTTTACACCCTAGGAATTTTATAATGAGTCATGTGACATTGATTTATAGTGAAACTTTGGCAAGAGTGTTTCCATAGTGATTTTCATGTCTGGGAATTTTGTTATGAATTATAAATCAATAAATATAGTACTTCATTTACAAACCATCAAATTATACTTTTAACTTAAGAGTTTCTTATGAATTAACTACTCACTGGAATCTTATGAAATTTAGTCAGAGGACTTTTTATGATGTTATATATCTTTGTAGATTTTTGTGGAATTTTTGGAAGTCTTGTTATATGGGTTGCTTCACAAAGTGATACTTTTCATGTTAAACCATTTGAATTAATTTTGGTACCTAGTAAGCTTGAAAAATTATGATATTTGCTCAGAGGTCCTATTTGGTCACCCTTAAGATTCAGTAATTTTTATATAATTATCAAATGATAAATTGTATTACTTCCTTCTTTATTCATGATGGTTGGATTTACTTTGGATTAATTAATTAAAAGCCAAAGCCTTTATGGAAAATTATGGAATTTGATATTTATTTTTAGGTATCTTTTCTCTAGTGTTCATAAATTTCTAGTGGCTATTACTTGAGAAAATATTATACATCATGTTCAATTCAAGCATGGATTAGATTGGAAAGAAATTAATTAAATATCAAACAAATAAGGAAAAATGTGAATTTCTGGATTTAGCCTAATTATGTCATGATAGACTCCCAATAAATAATTTAGGTCATTTGAATAAATATTTTGAGTACTTTCCATTATATACATCAAATAGCTTAGGGTGATCTGCGTTTAGTAAAAACTGCAAGAATCATATTAGGGTGCAAAAGTGAACTAAGGGAGATGGGATATTAGTGTAATGGGTTGTTAAGTGATATGATGAGTCATGATGAGGAGTGAGAAGTCTGGCTAGTGTTTAGAGGTGCTCGGGGACGACGAAACACCGTCTACCCCGTAGGAGAGAAAGTGTCAAATATACTAGGGTTAGAACCAATATAACAAAAGAGGGATTGGTAATTGTGTATTAACCAATAACAATAAGTGCCTTGCGAAAGGGAGCTTTGAGCTTCAGCCCATCGTAGTTCCTAGTGCCCTTTGAGAGCCCTTCATGGGGTATGTCGGGGGTAGTCCTGGGCTAACGTAAACCGTAGGAATAATAAACTAAAAGAGCAACTAGTATAACTAGGGTTTCACATTCACACACCTCGGTAGCTCGGGAGGTTGACTTGGTTGGTTTGATTGCCATCCGGACGATAGGTTCGGAAGGTAGGTGCACGAACGAGATAGCCCGGGGAGCCGGTGGCTTGGAATGTTTTGGTTACAGAATAAGGTGGTGGGTCTTCGGTATTTGACAGTCGTTCACACCGACGGCGGTACGTTGACTCAGCGGTGTGGGACACTTATCCAAAGAAAGTCTGGTGGATATAGCCAGCACTAGTATGCGGATACTCTAGGTTGTGTTCTTTTAGGGGCGTACGGAAGGGCTAGGCCCGGTAGTGTGGATACCCGCCTAGGAGTGGGGGGCCCGACCCACTATCTCCGTTTGCCACTACGGAGGTTCTTGGGATGGAAGCTAGCTGCCCGAACAGGGGGAACTAAATGTCTGTGCGCATAGAGTCGTGTGCATGAGTTGCACTTGCATGAATTATGGCATAACATTTCACTACACTCATATTTGCATACAACCGACACTCTAACGTATAAATCAGTATGAGACTTTTTATACGATGGGAGCCTTGCAGAAGACCCCTTAACTTATAAGTTTGTATGAGCATTCATATAAGTTAAGGTTACTTACTTGTTTTCTACCTTGTCTTTTATTACATTTGCTGCTTATTTTACTTGTTTACTTTACTGCTCACTATTGTAGAACTGCTAGATTGTACCTTTCTTACTTAGCTGATATACAACATGAATAACTATTAGATTAGTTCTGAAAGGAGGGAGTTATTCAGATCTACTCTAGAGGAGGTGGGGGGGGGGGGGGGTGAATAGAGTGTTTAAAAACTTTTAGCTGTTTTAATCTATTCTATCAGAGTACTAAATAAGTGATACCAATAAATATATAAGCAGAAGAAAAACTAGAGAACTATTCTAAAGTATCACAGGAACTAGCAAGAGCAATAAGAAAAGGTGCAACCAGACGACACAAGAAATTATAGTGGTTCCCCAAATCTTGGTACATCCTCTCTTCTACCACCCTAGTAGGAATCACTCTCATGTTTTTGATCAAGTGACTGCCACCAAATAATATCTATTTCAAGGGAGATATTGCAACCCTTCTGGCTTTTGATCAGGTGCCGGAAAACCAACTTGAAGTCTTTTGATCAGGAGACCTCACAACCAGGAATTATTTCTAAAGGGAGTAAAAATCCTTTACATAGAGGGGGGAAGGAAAAAGCTGTGTTGTCTTCTCTTTTCTCAAGCAAATGAGAGAAGATTTGAGAGTGATCCTGATGGAATCAAGGCTTGTCCTGTGATTTGAATGGTTCAGAAAATCAGAGCCTTGTACAGGGTGTAGGACTTGAATTCCAGAAAGCTGAGACTGATTGAAGATGATTGTCTCCACAAGCTTCCTAAATGAACTCTTATTTTTGGAACTGAGAGCTGTTCTTCTTCTTTTTCTTGCAGCCTTATGATTTCTTTCAAAAGTCTGTCGACTGCATCTAGAAGTGCTGAATAATAGTTCTCTGGGTCTTTTATTCTCTGAGTGCTTCCTTTGAATAAGTCCAAACTAAATTTGAAATTGTCCACATTGATTGACTATCGGAATCACGGGAACTTGTGCAACGACTATAAGAGAATTAACTCATTTCCTTAACTGTCCCGAGAAAAGCTGTATAATAACTCTGTGAAAACCAGCAATTTAATGCTTGCCAAGGAACCGCTATATTCAGAGAATATGTGCATTAATCACTTAGAGTCATATAAGCAATATAATAATCAATCAATAAGGAAAACAATAACTACAAGGAATAAAATGTTGATCTGGAAGAAATCGTGGATCTGGTCCTTAGATCGTCGAACTCAAACATCCTCTATCGTTGAGCTGAGCCCTGTGATCGTTGACCTGAAAATATGCTTTCCAAACTAGGCTTCAAGATCGTCGAACTGAGATGGTTGATCATCGATCTCAATCCTGAAAGTAGATCAGAGATCGTCGACCTGAGTTCAGCAATCGTCAATCTCAGCATTTAGAGATTTAACTCTGAGATCGTCGAGTGCAGAACGAAGATCGTCGAGATCTCTTCAGAGATCGTCGAACGACTTTTTACTTATAAAAATTTCTGCCTTGTTCACTCTCTGCTGTCTTCTAAGTCTCTAATGTCTTGGTCTTGTTTCACTGAGTTGTTGACCTGACTAACACCTACGACACTAGACTAGACCCTGGCTATACAATGTGGGTCTGACTTATCCTAGATTAGTGAACCTAGCCCAAATCCAAACTAGGGATCCAACAAGTTCCACTGTCATCTGCTTTGCTTACTCTCCACCTTTATAGCTTCCCTTTCCTCCTCTCCGCTCGGTGCTTAGGAGTCGTGGGGGAGGGGAAGGGGATGATAGGAACTAGTCTTTATGACTAATGGTTTTCGAACCACAACATTACAGGAGCTCCGGATGGGAGACAGGGACCAGCAGCCCAGGGACCAGCACCAGCGGAGCACGGTGCGCATGGAGGTGGGCCAGTCTAGTTCTGAAGCACCAGTGAGTAGCTTAGTGAGTGTTTAGTACTATCTTATAGCTTCCGCGAGAGATTGTAGTGAGGATTTGATGTACCGGGCTTAAGCCCGTCTATATTCATTTGTACTGATCTTTTGCAGTACTCCCTTTTATATATCTATGGACTTGCTGTGATTTTTATTTATATGTGATTCTGTGGACATGACTATATTCTGTTATAATTACTTCACTCTCTTTTATGATCGAAAAGGCTGACAGAATTGGCGTTTTGTAGTGGCGGCCTTCCCGAGTGTCGGTGCCACCGCAAAATGGCAATTCTGGGCATAAGACCCCAGTGGTTTGAAAAAGAAAAAAAATCGGGGTCTTACAAGTGGTATCAGAGCCGAACTCGATCGAAAGAGAAGTAGTCCACAAAAAACTTGGGCCACCCCCGTGCGAGCTTAGTTTGGGGACAAACTAGCAGCGGAAGTAGTGGTGTGCCCATAAGGTAAATCACATGTAAAAGTACAATCTTATCCCTTTCTTATATTCCATTCAGACGCTATCTAACAAATTGAATTTTTCCTTGTAGCCTGCGACGAACCCTACTCCACAGCAAGGGACACCTCAGGCTCCGAATATAGTTCCACCTCTGCCAGCTCCAGCTCCGTTTCAGCAGACGGAGATGGGGCAAACACTGACGACCATTCTGGAGGCCTTCAGAGCTCAGCAAGCCCCAACTCCACAGCCAAACCCCGGGGCCAACTGGATGAGTGTCTTCCGAGGAGTTTCCCCTCCATCCTACCTGGGGACGGACTCGACAGTTCGTACGGAGGAATGGTTAGACACCATCTATAAGATGCTTGCGGGAATTTGATGCCCCACTGAGGAGGCAGTTGCTTTGACAGTCTCCTGCCTGGAGTCATATGGAAAGAGGTGGTGGAAGTCATAGCTGGATACCACTTTTGCGGGTATGGATTGCGTAGATATTACTTGGGAGGAGTTCAGAGCAGAACTCCTGGGACATTTCGTACCTTAGTCGGCGAGGGACGAGCTAGAGGATAGGTTCCTGCGGTTGAGGTAGGGGAATAGGACGGTGCTGGAGTATTATCAGGAGTTTACTCACTTATCTCGCTATGCAGATGCTTATCAGTTGGACGACGCTGGCTATGCCAGGAGGTTCTATAAGGGGCTGCAAGATGACATGAGACAGAACCTCCTCTTCTTATCCGAGGGAAGCTTGGCCAGGATTTTGGAAATGGCCAAGAAAAGAGAAATGGATCAGCTTACAGTCAATAGCCGGAAGAGACCGGCTGACGATGCAGTGATTGGAGGTCGTAAGGACCGTCCTCGAGGCCAGGTCATTGGGGAGAGAAGGAACGGGGATCAAACCCATCAGGAGATTGGATAGGAGTAGAGGAGTCAGGGGGTATTGGCTCCCCAGCCTTTACAGATGCTGGAGATGCTAAGGACAGCAGAGCAGGCACCGGTATGCTTCCAATGCAATCAACCGAGGCATATCAAGAGGAACTGTCCTATGAGGCGAGCACCCCCACCAGCACTTCAGGGCGCTCCACCTCCCCGATAGTTTTGTGGCCGAGGACACGACCAAGGACGAGGATATCAGGGCAGAGGCCACATGCCAGAGAGGGAGCAGGTGTATACTCTAGACTAGTATAGCCCCGGAACCCGGAGCAGGTTATAGCAGGTATGTAGTACATTTAATTCTTTCCTTCCTAGGAACTAGTTTTCATATGCATAGAGTAGTTAGAAATTAAGAGAAGAAAAAAAAACTATAATTAGAATACTAAGACACTTAATCACTTCAGACATAGTTTTCATAAGCGGCAAGCCCGCTCACACGCTCTTCGACACCGGTGCTTCGCACTCGTTTGTGTCGGAAGATTTCGTGAAAAGACTGGCAGGCATTGAGCAATTCACCGGAAAGGTGATGAGGGTGAGTCTACCCGATGGATTAGAGCTAATGACCTCTGCTCATTGCAATATGGAGACAAAGATCGGAGGGAAGGTGTTTGAGGCACCAGCAACGATCCTGAGGATGCCAGACTATAATCTGATCCTGGGCATGACATGGCTGCACTAAAACCATGCCCAGATTGACTGCTTGGCAAAGAGGATCACCGTGAGGCGCGAGGACTCCTTTATTGTTATCAAAGGTATTCTACCAGCCCCTACATGTTATTATCATCTGTGCAGGCCATCAAGGCCCACCTGCAGGGGGAGGAAGTTTATTAGGTTCTTTTTGAGGCGGTCGTGGCCAAGGATACCATTTCAGATATTCCTGTGGTGCGAGACTTTGCCGACGTATTTCCGGAGAAGCTACCAGGGCTACCCCCGCACCGAGATAAGGATTTCTAGATTCAGCTCATACTGGGAGCTAAGCCGGTATCCAGAGCTCCTCATCGAATGGCCCCGAAGGAGATGGTGGAGTTTCGAAGCCATCTTCAGAAGTTAGTGGAGGCCGGGTTTGTCCGGCCTAGCTCTTCACCATGGGGAGCTCCGATGCTATTCGTCAAGAAGAAGGACGGGACTCTTCAGCTGTGTATTGATTATTGGGCCTTGAACAGGCTGATGGTCTGGAATACGTACCCCTTGCCAAGGATGGACGAGCTATTTGACCAGGTGGAGGGAGCTCATTGGTTCTCAAAGCTAGATCTGAGATCGGGGTACTACCAGCAATGTATTCGGGAGGAGGACATCCTGAGGATGGCCTTTAGCAGTAGATATGTATTGTACGAGTTTATCATGATTCCCTTCGGGGTCATGAATGCACCCTCTGCATTCATGACCTTGATGAACCGGGTGTTCGAAGAGTATCTGGATGTCTTCATTATTGTATTCATTGGCGACATCCTTATCTATTTGAGGACGGAGGAGGAGCACGCGAGGCATCTGGCTTTTACTTTGGAGAAGCTCCGAGAGCATAAGATGTATGCTAAGTTCAGCAAGTGCCAATTCTAGTTAAAGGAGGTGGCCTTTTTGGGCTATATCATCAGTGGAGCAGGTTTGGCAGTGGATCCGGTGAAGGTCCAGGCAGTACGAGATTGGCCACCACTGAAGACGGCCTCAGATGTTTGGAGTTTCTTAGGACTTGCCAGTTATTATCGGAAGTTCGTAAAGGGGTTCTCTCAGATTGCCCTCCCTCTTACATCTCTGACGAAGAAGGAGTCTCCTTTTATTTGGATTCCACGATGCGAGTCTTCTTTTCAGGAGTTGAAGGATCGGCTTACCTCGGCTCCCATCCTTGCTCTTCCTTCAGGGAAGGAAGGATTCCAGGTGTACACAAATGCTTCCTATCAGGGGATGGGTGCCGTTTTGATGCAGAACGGGCACATAATAGCCTACGCCTCCTGTCAGCTGAAGAAGCATGAGCAGAACTACCCGGTGCACGACTTTGAGATGGGGGCAGTTATTTTTGCTCTTAAGATCTGGCGACATTACCTCTACGGGGTTCACTGTGACATTTTCTCAAACCACAAGAACTTGAGATATGTAGACACACAGAAGGAGCTAAACATCAGGAAGAGACGCTGGGTGGAGTTCCTGTTGGACTACCAGTATATCATGCACTATCATCCCGGAAAGGCAAACGTGGTCGCAGACGCTCTGAGCCGGAGAGAGAGTACGTCAGGAGTAGGCCCACAGTTAATGGCCTTGAGTTGGTTAAGTCATTTGAGGAGATGTAGATATCACTAGTGTCCGAGGATGATCCGAAGTTATACATGGAGTACCTGGGATCGATGGTTACCACCGATGATATTCGGGACCACATCAGAGATGGGCAGAGGCTGGATGCGAGAGCTGAGCCGATATTTAGGGCCTTGGAGGAAGGCACAATATGGGATTACTCCTTGAGAGATGGGCTCCTATGTTTCAGAGGCAGGGTTTATATACTGGCAGGAGGCCAGATCCGGGAGGACATCATGATGGAAGCTCACTACAGCCGATATTCGGTGTACCCGAGGATCACCAAGATAGTAAAAGATTTGAAGAGGACGATGTACTGGCCGGGCATGAAGAAGGACATTACGTATTTTGTGATGCATTGCGAGGCTTGCCAACTCGTAAAGGCAGAGTGTAAGAATCTGGCAGGATTGCTACATCCACTCCCAGTGCCGGAGTGGAAGTTTGAGGATATAGCCATTGATTTCATACATGGGCTACCTCGATCCCGTGCGGGGAATGACTTGATCTGGGTGATAGTGGACAGGCTAACGAAGGTGGCCAGATTCATTCCAGTGGCGAAGGACGCTCCAGTTAGTGTATTAGTTCGGAGGTTCATTGAGCAGTTTGTGCGTTATCATGGAGTACCACAGACTATTGTTTCGGATCGGGATGGCCGGTTTACATCTAGGGAGTGGAGGTCAGTTTAGGCCTGTCTAGGTTCTCAGTTGACATTCAACACGGCTTTTCACCCTAAGACCGATGGGCAGACGGAGCGTACTAATCGTACATTAGAAGATCTTTTGCGCATGTGTATTTTGGACCGCGGCGAGCCTTGGGAGAGATTGCTGCCGCTGATCGAGTTTTCGTACAACAACACCCATCAGTCCAGCATAGGCATGGCTCCATACGAGGTGTTGTATGGAGGGAGTTGCAGGACCCCACTATTATGGGTTCAGGATGAGGATCCACAGGCACTCGACTCGGAGTTTATGGGGGATACTAATGCTCAGATTAGGTTGATCTGGGACAGGATGTTGGAAGCCCAGAGCAGGAAGGACAAATATTATGATGCGAGGCATCGTCAGGTGGAGTTCCAAGTGGGAGACCGGGTTTTCTTGAAGATATGGCCGATGCACGGAGTCTCATGGGTTCGTGGGCGGAAGAAGCTCAGTCTGAGGTATATGGGGCCTTACAGGATTCTGGAGTGGATCGGCCCCTTGGATTATAGACTGGAGCTACCGCCAGAGTTAGCGGGATTGCATGACGTATTCCACGTCTCCTCACTACGGAGAGCTATACTATGCCCTGAGCAGCTGATTTCCACAGCAGACGACCCGGTGACCTCGGATCGATCAGTCAACTTGGAGCCGATCAGGATCGATGATACGGCCGTACGAGTCTTGCGACATAAGAAGGTTCCGTTAGTCAAGGTTCTGTGGAGAAATCATGGGCATGAGGAGCATACATGGGAGCCACAGGACTTGATGCAGCAAAAGTACCCGAAACTCTTCGAGTCAGGTATACCTTAAATCATAGGGATGTTACAATTTCTTCTATTCCAGTAGAAACCCCCGTAGGCCTAACCTTAATTTCGGGGACAAATTTTTTTATTTTTGTATATTGGGATTTGTAACATCCCATTTCCGACCAGACCCCTAGGAGTGGTTTTGTCATGACTAGGTCATAACAAAACCCTAGAAAGCCCAAGAAGGCCAAGTGACCCAGGCTCAGGGTGAAAATCACCTTGGTCTACAAGTAGTAGATCATATTTTCACTTAAAACAGATTTCGTGGCGGGCGTTGAGTGTGTCAAGTGCACTCAAAGCCATAGGCTGGATGGCATTGAGTGCGTCGAGTGCACTCAACGCCATAAGCAGAATGGCATTGAGTGCATCGAGTGCACTCAACGCCATAGGCTGAATGACATTGAGTGCGCTGACTGCACTCAATGCCATCATTACGTGGGCTGAATGACGTTGAGTGCGTCGAGTGCACTCAACTCCATAAGCTGAATGGCGTTGAGTGCGCTTACTGCACTCAGCGCCATCTTACATGGGCTGAATGGCATTGAGTGCGTCGAGTGCACTCAACGCCATAAGCTGAATGGCGTCGAGTGCGCTGACTGCACTCAACGCCATCTTACTTGGGCTGAATGGCGTTTAGTGCGTCGAGTGCACTCAACGTCATCAGCTGAATGGCGTTGCGTGCGCTGACTGCACTCAACGCCATCTTGCCATGGGCTGAATGGCGTTGAGTGAGCTGAGCTCACTCAACGCCATAGGCTGGATGGCGTTGAGTGAGCTGAGCTCACTCAACGCCATTGTACTTAGATTATTTCCTGGCGATTTTGGTCTGTGTGCTGGTTCAGCTCAACCGGGCCATTTCGGGAAGTGGGCCAGGATGTCTTAAATTAGCTGTTTCTTTATTAAGACCTAATTAAGTCTTATTTAAATAAATTTTGACTGGTCAAGTGGAGGAAATGCCACGTGGCCGACAGTTATGAAGGTGAACAGCCACGGCCATGGCCGAGAGTCGGCTTTCATGGCCACTAATGTCGCTTGAATGCCTTAACATCCTTTCACTCTTATTTTAACAGCTGGATTCAACTCCCCTAGGGAAGAGGAGGAGTTTCCAGCCGTTACCTTGCTGGTTTGAACCGTGTTCATCCCCCACCACCATGGTCGAAATTTATTTTAAGGACCATTAATGGCCACCATCAGTTAGACCTCTTCCCTCTCCCTTTTACTGATTTAAAAGATTCCCTAAACCTCAAGCATTCGTTTCCACACTTCGCCCGAAGGAGACGAGATATTTCTTTGTGCTATTGAAGAGCGCCGGCGACACCTCCACCATTAATGGCTTTCCGTCAATCGGCACGCCTCCAGCCCGCGAACAAGGTCCTCCCCTCCTCTCTCTCTACGGGTAGATCTTAGCCTTCTTTAGGATTAAGAATCGGGCTCAACTGAGCCCGATCGGGAAGTGGTGGTCTTCCTGGTTTTTCCGTAAAAAAAGAGACATCTCGGGTTCGCCGGATTCTGCCTCTCCAGCGGCTGCGCCGCCGCCCGGTGATGGCCACCACCTCAACATAGGTTGTGGTGGCGGTGGCCGGCAAGGGAGGAGGCTAGTTGGCCGATAGCACCGTCTGGAATGCGCTCCAGGTCGGGCTAATCTCAGCCCTTGGCTAGAGCAAGAAGACTATCCTAGCGCTGTTGGATCTGCATCAAGATGTGTGCTGATTAAGTTTATTAATTCCTTTTATCCAAATTCCTGTCCCGTTTTCTTGATTATTTTTGAAATAATTATTAAAAATAGGTAGGCACCTCTACTGGAAATATGACCAACATGAATGTTATAGGCCGTGAAGTCTAGTCTTATTTAAAATTTATTTGGACTCATTTGGATAAGTGGTTCGACCACACCACCCATTTTGGTGGAGTCTATACCTAGGCTAGACCAGATAGTATTTTGAATGCCCCCACCAATTCAGCCATCCAAATGACCTGAAATTTGGATGGGGCTCACTATTACCTATTCCTAGAACATATTCAAAAATGAGGATTTTTGGGAAACATTTTCCTACTGGAAACATTTTCCTCTGATATCAATTGAAAGTGAGGGGATAAGATACTTACTACTCTAGAGGGCGGGGGGGGGGGGGGGAATAGAGTATTCAATAATTAAGGAGACTCTAAACACTTCTCTGAGAGCTATTGCGGAATTGAAATATGAAGGCTTAAAACCTAAAGCCTATCAGAGTGTAGTGAATAAAATATCAAGCTAACTGAAGTTTCAGTTGAGCTTTAAACCTAGCACATCACTTAGCAACCTAGTTAAATCTATCACAGCCACAGTGCATCAATTAAAGTAAGCAGCCAGACAACACAAGAGATTTATAGTGGTTCCCCAATTGGGTACATCCACTCTTCTACCACCCTGGTAGGAATCCACTACAGGTTTTTATTCAGGTGCCCTGCCACCATAAGATCTGTTGCAGGTAGATCTAGAGACCCTTTGAGCTTTTGATCAGGAGCCCAAAATCCAATAGGTTTTTGATCAGGTGCCCTATCACCAACAATTCACTTTTGAAGGGAGTAATAACCCTTTTACAAGGAGGTTAAAAGAAAGATAAAAAGGTGTCTTCTCTGTGTTCAGATAAGCTAGTGGATTTCACTGAGAAAATCAAAGCTCCCCTTGGCTTAGAGAATGTCCAGGAAGAAGTTTTGCTTCAGGGTGCAGGAACTTCAGAATTCTTTGAAACTCTTTCTGATGCAGCTTTGAAGGTCTCAAGATGTTGATGAATGTTCTTCTTCAGCAGCTTTTGCAATTTGGAAGGAAAGTTCTTCTTGAAAGCTTGAGCACTGAGTGTTGATTTTCCTAAAGACAGGATGAACTCAGGAAGAAGCAGAGGAACAAATCCTTTTTCTTGAGAGCTCTTGTTCTATTACACTGGTTGCTATGTTATGAGTTTCTGTATATCTCTTATTTGTATTCAGCCAACTGTTTTAAAATATAAAAACTTTTTCTCTTTCTAACAATGCCTCGAGCCCTGCACAAAAGATCTTTCTAAAGTAATATAATAAGTCAAATAAAGAAACTGCAGATATAGTCTTTTCTGTCATTCACAAAACGGATTTAAGGATATTAAAATATCCTATCAATTTGACTTTGCACAAGAGACAATTTCTAACGGCTATATTACAACTGTACGAAATCCACTCTTTCCAAACGGCTTTATTCTGTCAAAATCCTTTAATCAATGCATAAGAAATATTGCAAATAAGCAACAGAGTATAAGCATTGTAATAAGCAGAATATTTGAATAGAATATGTTTTAAACAAGAGTAAATAAAACAGAGAATCAAATGAAATGAATATTGATAATAGCAGACAGAAAACATCGACCAGAGATCGAAGATCGCTGATCTGAACAAGCAGATCGTCGACCTGAAGAAAAACAGTCTACACAGAAAACGTCAACCAAGGCTACACGATCGTCGATCTTAATAAGCAGATCGTCGACCCACTTCAGAGTTCATATAACTCTGAGATCGTCGATCATCAATCGAAGATTGTCGAGCGATAGTCGACTATCGTCGAGCACAAATGTACTTAAACAAAATTTCATTTCAATTCAATCTCAACTATCCTATCTGGGTCTATCCAAACAAAACCTAGGGTAGACTAACATTTAGTCGAACCATTGACCATAGATAATTCTTGGGTCAATTAAGCCTAATTGAGATGACATGACCCAAATCAAAACTAGGGAACCAACAAATTAGGTGTCTTAAATAACTCAAAACCCCCAATATTTTGGAGGGTGATCTTGGGGGATGCCATAAGGCTCTGGTAAAAATCTCATCCCAGTTGGGTCTGATTTGAATAAGTTTTGGTGTGACCAAAGTTTGGTCTCCTAAGGGATAAATTAGGGCAAGGAGTATTTGGGGCTTGTAAGAGCCAATTCTCACCCAAATTGGTTGGGACCTTGGACAAAGCCCCATGGTCAGTAAACACACCCTCTCATGGAGTTTGAGATGGATTGGAGTTGGTTAGCCCTAGGACCCTAGTTAAAACCCTAAGGTTGGACTTTGGGGGTTTGTGAAGGACATAGGGTGATATGTCCTTATATGTACTTGGTATTTAGAATAAATACTTGAAGGGTGGTTAAAGGCTCTAGGAAGTGATTGGGTAGTGGTTGGACACAAATATCCCACATAAACCACTTAATAAGTATGTAAGTCTTTACACCCTACGGATTTTTTAATAAGTCATGTGACCTTGATTCATAGTGAAACTTTGGCAGGAGTTTTTTCATAGTGATTTTCATGTTTGGGAATTTTGTTATGAATTATAGATTAATAAATATAGTACTTCATTTACAAACCATCAAATTGTACTTTCAACTCAAGAATTTCTTGTGAATTAACCACTCACTTAAATCTTATGAAATTTAGTCAGAGGACTTTTTATGATGTTATAAAGCTTTGTAGATTTTTGTGGAATTTTTGGAAATCTTGTTATATGGGTTGCTTCACAAAGTGATACTTTTCATGTAAAACCATTTGAATTAATTTTGGTAGCTAGTAAGCTTGAAAAATTATGATATTTGCTCAGAGGTCCTATTTGGTCACACTTAAGATTCAGTAATTTTTCTATAATTATCTGATGATAAATTGTATTACTTAATTCTTTATTCATGATGGTTGGATTTACTTTGGATTAATTAATTAGAAGCCAAAACATTTATGGAAAATTATGGAATTTGATATTTATTGTTAACTCTCTGTTATCTAGTATTCATAAATTTCTGGTGGCTATTACTTGAGAAAATATTGTACATCATGTTCAATTCAAGCATGGATTAGATTGGACAAAAATTAATTAAATATCAAACAAATTAGGAAAAATGTGAATTTCTGGATTTAGCCTATATATGTCATGATAGACTCCCAGTAAATAACTTAGGTCATTTGGATAAATATTTTGAGTACTTGCCATTATATACATCATATAGCTTATGATGGTCTGCGTTTAGTAAAAACTGCATGAATCATATTAGGGTGCAAAAGTGAACTAAGGGAGATGGAATATTAGTGTAATGGGCTGTTAAGTGATATGAGGAGTCATGATGATGAGTGAGAAGTCTGGCTAGTGTTTAGAGGTGCTCGGGGACGACGAAACACCGTCTACCCCGTAGGAGAGAAAGTGTCAAATACACTAGGGTTAGAACCAATACAACATAAGAGGGAGTGGGAATTGGGTATTAAATAATAACAATAAGTGCCTTGTGAAAGGGAGATTTGGGCTTCAACCCATCGTAGTTCCTAGTGCCCTTTGAGAGCCCTTCACGGGGTATGCTAGGGGAAGTCCTGGGCTAACGTAAACCGTAAGAATAATAAACTAAAAGAGTAACTAGTATAACTAGGGTTTCATATTCACACACCTCGGTAGCCCGGGAGGTTGACTTGGTTGGTTTGATGGCCATCCGGACGGTAGGTTCGGAAGGTAGGTGCATGAACGAGATAGCCCGGGGAGCCGGTGGCTCAGAAGGTTTTGGATACAGAATAAGGTGGTGGGTCTTTGGTATTTGACAGTCGTTCACACCGACGTTGGTACGTTGACTCGGCGGTGTGAGAAACTTAGCCAAAGAAAGTATGGTGGATATAGCCAGCATTAGTACGCGGATACTCTAGGTTGTGTTCTTCTAGGGGCGTACAGAAGGGCTAGGCCCGGTAGTGTGGATACCCGCCAAGGAGTGGGGGGCCCGACCCACTGTCTCCGTTTGCCACTACGGAGGTTTCTGGGAGTTAAGCTAGCTGCCCGAACAGGGGGAACTAAAGGTCTGTGCGCATAGAATCGTGTGCGTGAGTTGCACTTGCATGAATCATGACATAGCATTTCACTACACTCATATTTGCATACAACCGACACCCCAACGTATAAATCGGTATGAGACTTTTTATATGATGGGAGCCTTGCAGAAGACCCCTTAACTTATAAGTTTGTATGGGCATTCATATAAGTTAAGGTTACTTACTTACTTGTTTCCTACATTGTCTTTTATTACATTTGCTGCTTATTTTACTTGTTTACTTTACTACTCACTATTGTAGAACTGCTAGATTGTACCTTTCTTACTTAGCTGATATAAAACATGAATAACTGTTAGATTAGTTCTACTGTCTTCTGCTTTGCTTACTCTCCACCTTTGTAGCTTCCCTTTCCTCCTCTTCGCTCGGTGCTTAAGAGCCGTGGGGGGAGGGGTAATGGATGATAGGACTTAATCTTTATGACTAATAGTTTTCGGGCCACAACATTACAGGAGCTCCGGATGGGAGGCAGGTACCAGCAGCCCAGGGATTAGCACCAGCGGAGCACGGTGTGCATAGAGGTGGGCCAATCTAGTTCCGGATCACCAGTGAGCAGCTCAGTGAGTGTTTAGTACTATCTATAGCTTCCACGAGAGATTGTAGTGAGGATTTGATGTACCGGGCTTAAGCCCGTCTATATTCCATTTGTACTGATCTTTTGCAGTACTCCCTTTTATATATCTATGGACTTGCTGTGATTTTTATTTATATGTGATTCTGTGGACATGACTATATTCTGTTATAATTACTTCTCTCTCTTTTATGATCGAAAAGGCTGGTAGGATTGGCGTTTTGTAGTGGTGGCCTTCCAGAGTGTCGGTGCAACCGCAAAACGACAATTCTGGGCATAAGACCCCGGTGGTTTGAAAAAGAAAAAAAATCAGGGTCTTACACCTAGGAATTCTACAATAATCTTCGGAATCCTGCTGAGATGCGCCTAGGTGGGGGTGTCCAATCTTGCATCGGTACCGAGATAGTCACCATCACTCACGCCGATCTCGACACTAAATATTTTTGGCCTCCCAACTACCCATTCCTTGATATCGTGGAGTCCTTTAGAACTATAAGGGACTAGAGGGAGATGAGCGAGCTTCTTCATGACGTGGAGGGGCATTCAGATCTATTTACCTCGGTGGACACCCTCACTACCAATGCTCGCATTATCCAGGATATCCTACGTCACTTACTCATGTTCAAGGTCGGGGATACCCTGAAGTTCACGACTCAGCTATCTATGATGACGCACTACATCCTAACCCAGAAGCCCTTCAGCGTATCAGACCTCATTCTCTCCATAATGTGATATACGTTTCGCCTGAAGTCTCCTGATCGCCAGCGGGTGAACTACTTGCCTCTGGGTGGTGTGATCCAGAGAATCCTGATGGACAAGTACCCGACCATTGACTGTACTGCATATCCCATAGACAGTTTCCCGCAGTCCTATCAGGTGGGTAAGATTCCCATTTCCTCATGAGTGCGGACACGGGTACCTCCATCGCAGCCACCGATGCCTCGCTCAGGGTCCCTAAGGGAGGCCAGTCGGGACATCCACAGTCTGGTGGAGGAGCAAGGTCGAGAGATCAAGGCAATCGCCAGAGAAGTAAAGGGAGTGAAGAAGATGCTGAAGAAAATCATGACTAAGCTTAACATCTCACCCCCATCTTCTGAAGACTAGACTCAGTCCAAAGTTTTCCCCCTCCTTTTTTTTTCAAATTTGGACATTATTATCTCGTTTTGTAATAATACTGCACACCAAATAATGACCGTAGTACTTTAATATGTGATGTGACTTATGCACCCATGAGCTTGTTGTGATCTTTTGTTGCTTTACTAGTGTCCAATGATCTATTGGCTCAAAAAAATACAACAAAAAAAATAATACAAACATACAGTAAAAATAGAGAGAACATTAAGCACATCGTGAAGTAGATTATCGAGTAGTTTTGTTTGAATTAGCTTCTACTTCACGCAATAGGATGGTGTTAATGGATAAGATATTTAGGTATCCAAAAGGAGCCACGTGTTGCGGTTCCTTTGGGTACCCAAACATGACGTGATAAACCATGAGGAGAAACTAGTGAATGTGCCCTTTTGAGTGGTATAAGTGCGTCATGTTTGACTTTGGGTCTCCATTCATACTTTGGCTTGGTGTTGTTTTTTATGTTGTAAGTTTCCATGTAGATTTCTATGAGTCTTTATGTGATGATCCACACTTGAATAATATTGCGTTGGAGGTTTAACTATATTAAGACTATTCTTCAAGTTAAAATTATCTCGCTTAATATTAGGACTCATAATATAATAGTTGTTGACAGGAAATCTACGTTCCTTTATTTTTGAGTTGGGAGTAATTTGTTTTCAAAGTGAGAGTGATTTCTACAGTTAAGATTTTCACTCACACTAGTTTGAGATTTTCTACTCCCTTTGATTTGCCTAACTAATGTGTGAGAGCTTATGTTCAACGTGTTTCTGGCTTTTGCTTGATATTGAAAGTTTATTTCTTGTGAATTTTTCTTAATAATTTCCTTAAGCATGTTGATTTTCATTTCCAAATCTTTATTCCAACTTTGGAGATTCACTTTAGCTTTATTGTATGCAATTCTACTATTCTTAAGAACGTCGACTATAGAATTGATATGTGCTTCATATTCATTTCTATATTCTTAACACGTCTCATTCATCTCCTTAATTTCAACTTTATAGTCTGCACTTCTAGCACAATCTCCTTTTAATGATAAGTTTTCTGGATGTAGTTTCGTAGTTTGTTCTCTTACAGCGAGAAGCTCTTTCTCAAACACCTCTTGTTTTTCTTTTAATGTATCACAATTTATACATGATGTATAATTATTATCTGAAGAGCATGCAAGAAACTGGGCGCGACAACGGTAGATTCAACGTTGACTGCTCTTAAAAGTTTATTTTCTAAACGTAGTTTTAAATTAATATTCTTCAGTTTCTTAATTCTACGTTTAGTCGCATCTAGCATGTTCAAAGTAGAAATAGAATTACACACAGAAAAAAGGCTCGGCTTTCTTACAGTGCTTTTGGATGTGGCAAGATTTGAACACAAGGTTACTTTGTCATCATCATCTTGGCTTGATGTGTATGATGTGTCCATCTCCAAGTGTAAGTCTTCGTTCGATCCTTCACTAGGATCCATAAGGCACTGCACTATTTCATGATCTGTAGAGGGATAACTATACGTTAACTCAAGAAATTTCTAGATATCGTATGCAGTTGGAAGCGTATAGATAAGTTTGAAGATGTCCTGTCCAAGCCCACTGAATAGACTATTCATAGCTTTGGCATTCAAATAGCATTCGTGCTTATTTAAATTATTCGGGGGCTTGACACACGTCATGTTCCAAACTTCTACATCTAGTAATGTAAGGAATTTCCACATCAGTTATTTCCATTCATTATAATTCAATCCTACGAATAAAGGTGGTGCAAGATTATTTTCAGTGTATAATTTTTCATCCCCACTCGTCGATTCAAGGTCAGGGTTGGCCATTATTCCCAGTGGTGAAACCGATTTGGAATAACCTCCCTCTAATACCACTTATTGGATCTAGTGGCCAACCTTAGAGGGGGGTGGGGTGGGGAGTGAATAAGTTTTGCGAACGTTTATTGAATTTAAAAATCTCACACACCAACACAATCACAGAGAAAATAATTTCATTGCATTAAATCAATAATGAAAAGCAGTACAAGATGAGTATACATAAAAAATTGATCTTCATGGCGTCAAAGATCAGTGACGAAGAGAATAAAGATTCTTTTTGTTTATATACCGACGAAACTATTACCGGTTGGCTCTCACCCTTTCCCTCCAGGAAAGGCGTTAGAGCCCACTCTTCACCTCCACACAAGAGAGGGTCTTAGAGCCCACTCTTCACCTCCACACAAGAGAGGGTCTTAGAGCCCGCTCTTCACCTCCACACAAGGGAGGGTCTTAGAGCCTCGCTAGATCCTCCGATCTAGACGTCCCAAATCCCGGGACAATTTACCGCAGAATCCTTCCCGGATTCCGATGACCCTTTCTGGTCGATTTTCCTCACCGAAAATTAAACAGAAAATAGAAAACGAGTACAATGATTAAAATTAAAGACGATAAGAAAGTGAAGTTCTCCCTCTTGACGACTTCTCTGGTGTGCGATCTACGTCCGGTGCTTGAGATCTTCGTTGGCTAGCAACCAGTAAGTTCTCAGTGGTCGATGAAGATTCTGGATCGCCGGAGTTCTGCGTTCACGAACGGGAGGGAGAAGGCTTCCTTCAACTTTGACTAAGACAAGTTGAGACGGGCGCAAGGAGGCGGACGAAATCTGGAGTTCAGAAACCCTTCGTCAAAATTCGTCTTGGAGTCATACTGACAACAGGAAACACACCTGCTTTTATACGTCTTCATGAAAACAGGCTATCGCCAGCGGTAAGACTAGCGCCTGAGGTAGTTTTGCATGCTTGTTGTCCCAGTTGTCCTCCAAATCTGGAAAATAATCTTCGAAATGATATTTTTCCTTTTAATTTGAGCTAGCACTGCGCGGTATGGTCTACCGCCGCGCGGTAACATAGGATGCGACGTTCCCGAAAAGGAACCATCCGTTTGACAAGTCTAGCGTTGTGCGGTATGTGCTACCGCCAAAATTTTCCAGAGCGCTAGGACCGAATAAATTGTTAAGATAACGCCTGCGGTAATCCAGTCGCCTGGCGGTAGCACTGAGCTCGACGTTTCTGCCTTTGTAACTCGTCGAAGACCTAGCGCGGCGCGGTAGAGCTAGAGCCAAAACCATCCAGAGCGCTAGGTCTAAATAAATCATCGCGTTAGCTCCTGCGGTAGTACTAACACCTGGCGGTAGCCCAGAGTCTCGACGCTTCTTCTCTCGACGTTCGTCGACAGGCTACCCGGCACATTAGTGCTAGCGTCTGGCGGTAGAATCCATATGAGCCTTCTTTGTTGCTTGCACCTGACAACCTACACACTTTATCAACATACAACATGATCAAATTAAATTGGGGATTTGATATTCTCAAATATAGGGAATGTGAACATCGGTTCCAACACACTCAACACTTTTGTCGAGTCAAGTGTTGACTCATCGAATGATGGCATTGAGTGTGTTGAGTTTACTCAACGATTCATCGAGTTAAAGTGTTGATTTGAGGAGTATGGCACTTAAGCATTAAGTGCGTTGATTTCACTCAATAATTTGTTGAGTCAAGGTGTTGATTCGACGAGTCTGGTTCTCAGGCGTTGAGTTCACTCAACACCTTCATTGAGTTAAAGGTTGATTTGATGAATCTGGCACTTAGGCATTGAGTGCGTTGAGTTCACTTAACGCCTTCGTCGAGTCAAATGTTGATTCGATGGGTTTGGCGCTAAGAGCATTGAGTGCGTTAGTTCACTCAACGCCTTCGTCGTGTATCTTATGGATACACGACGATTCGTCGAGTATGTTATGTATACTCGACGATTCGTCGAATATGTTATGGATAATCGACGATTTGTCGAGACAAGGGTTGTCTGTTCGAAATGCTGTATTCTAAGTCTTGGGTCTGTGAATAGTGACAGGATGTTCTGTTTATTCCTTTGGGTATAAATAGAAGATTTTAGGGTTTCTCAAAAAGGACTTGACGGGTTGATTCTGTCTAAGCACACGAGCCGAACTGTGCGAAAACCCGAGACCTAAAAGACTAACAGAAGCTGTTCCGCCTTTGCTGATCCCGTTGTTGTCGCCAAGCCTGATTCTACCAAGTTTCGCCGCCTCCTCTTCTGTAACGAACCTAGCAATCCATAAAGACGTAGAGTGTCCTCTTCTGACCTAGATCTTGTTCAACAAGAGTCTATGAGTTCTCTCGTTCGTGTGGATCTTCTGTAGAGGTACGGACACTATTCTGCACTAAGGACTATAGCCGCTAAGTGATCAACAAATCTTCTGGAACATCTAGGTTGAGTATCGACTCAATCCCGCAAAGGTACTTTTATTTTACATCACTTTCTTCTTGATCAATGTATATCGCTAGATCCAAACTATTTTGGGCTTTTCTTATTCCTTTATTCCGCTGCGCACATATGATATGACTTATAGAAAAACCCCAATAGTGGTATCAGAGACAGGTTCGACGATATTCATTGTTTTTGAAGTTGCTAAATTCATGGCGTGTATATATTAAAATTTAGAAATGTTTTAAAATGCCCAAATCTATTCTTGAATCCTCACCAAGAACGCATGTGATTTCTTTGTTTATTTCCTTGTTACTCCTTAACAGTAACCGTCTCTCTTGTTGGTTTGTGAAACCAAGTGTGTTAGATTTTGAATCTCACATAGAGAGACGAGTTTGTCTACTGTGTAAGTGGAGTCTGTGTTGCTCATATCCAGTGAATGTAGATCTGGAGATTTAGAAGGGTTCTGGATGTTCAGATTTAGCTCAGTTCATCAAGTGTTGATGATTTCCTTATGCATATCTGGGATGCATTTGGATTCTGATTGTTGTTGTTTTATTTTGTTGATGTACACACTTGTTAATAGTTAACCATGATTAAGTGTTAATCAATTGTTTAAAAATACCTTAAGTAATATAAAGTATTCGAATGCCTTCCGATGGATGATACTCTTCCTGCCTTGATTGATGAAGTGTGGGCTTGCAAAAGCAAGGTGCATTAATCTATCTTGGTAAGGGTGTGAGCTGATAATTGTGATATCCCACTGTCGACATCGGGTCAAACTTAACTGGGTGACCTCAAAGGTTGAGTGCCCAGTGGCATAGGGTTGGCATGCACCATATAATGGATGCGAATAAAGAGTTATTCACCAACTATACAAGAGTTGCATTGTGATGCAATTGGCAAGCGTTTCCTACCTAAATAACTGTATTGTGAGAGAAAAGCCAAAGCTGGCTCATAGTGTTAGTGAAATATGGATCTTGTCCACTGAGAGAGTAACTTGCGTACAATCTCCGAATTGATATTGAGGGTTATCAGTTTGATAAAAATTGTGAGAGTTATTTGATCAAAGTCTTAATTAAAATGATAAAATGTATTTTGAAATGTAGTACTGATTTTTATCTACTAGATGCTTATAGAATTTCCATGGCTAGTGGATCTCACTCCATCTTGTCCCTTAGATCCATCCTTGAGAAGGAGAAACTGAGTAGAACAAACTACTTAGACTGGAATAAGATCTTAAGAATTATTCTCAGGCAAGAGCGCAAGCTCTATATTTTTGAAGAGGAATATCCTTAAGAGCCTGCCGAGAATGCGTCCCGTTCTGATAAGGATGCTTATAAGAAGTATCTTAATGACACCTTAGATGTCGAATGTCTTATACTGTCAACCATAAACTCTGAGCTCCAAAAGCAACATAAGAACATGGGTTGCAAGGAAATTGACGAGCATCTCAAGAAAATATTTCAAGGGCAAGCTCGTCAAGAGAGGTTTGACGTCACTATGTCGTTGTTCCAGTGTAAGATAGGAGCTCGGGACATAGTAGGGACTCACGTACTCAAGATGATTGGGCATATAGAGAACCTTGAGAGACTAAACTTCCCTCTGGGCCAAGAGTTGGCCACAGACCTGATCCTGCAATCATTGCCGGACAGTTATGAGTAGTTCGTCTTGAACTATTACATGAATGAAATAGACAAGAAACTGCCCAAGCTCCTAGGCATGTTGAAAACTGCTGAAATCAATATGAAGAAGGCCAAGCCTGCTAGCTGATAATACGTTTTGTAGTCTAAACTATTAGGGTATTTTTAGGTTTTTTAATACACAAATAATGTCTTGTAAGCTTATATATTGACCTCCTTTTGTATATATTATTGCCACTAATGTTTTCTTCTCTTTTTACAGGTTTCCAGAGCTTCCAGCCAAAAATGCGCTGACACGCCCCCCTGACACGCCCTCCCTTGGCGTGTCACAGGGTGTGTAACCTGATCTCGAGGAAGTTTGTTGCCAGAACCAAAATATCGAGAAAAACCGCTGACATGCCCCCCTGACATGCCCTCACTGGGCATGTCTCTGAGCGTGTCACCCTCATCCCAAAGCCTGTTGCCGCATTTAAAGATTTTATATTGATGCACGTCAACAGTACTGACACCCCCCATACACGGGCGTAGCCCTAGGGCGTGTTCCACCTTTTTCGATGACTGACGGATTTCCGACCATTGATTGAGACTTGACGTACCTTACACACCCCTCCCACACGGGCGTGGCCCAGGGCGTGTCCACCAACGTACAGAAGCAATCATCATTCCTGCTAGAATCCAGAGCCCGAGGTCAACTCCATGCAAGTGACGCCCCCCTAACACGCCCTCCCTGGGCGTGACAGAGGGCGTGACCAACTCGTGAGAATTTTTATAAATTCAGGCCTCACCCTTGTGTCCAAAAGAAGTTTTGGGTTGAGAGGGGAGGTGCTGCCCTTTTGTTTCTTAGTATTTTTCATGTTCTCTCTCTCTCTCTCTCTTTCTCCTTTTATATCTTTCTTATCCCTAGCTTAGTGTAATCTTTTATTATAGTTTTTAGTAATTGCTTTAGTTGCTAAATGTAATGCTAGCTTAAGTTTTAATTTCCATGCAAGTGTAATCCTTTATTCCAATTTGTAACTCTCTTTTAATATTAATATAAAGTGCCCTTTTGCTTTGTGTTCTTAATATTCTTCTACTCATCTCTCCTCCTCCACTCCTCCATGATTAACTAATCCTCCTTATACTCAATCTTGATGATCCGAGGTTCGAGTTGATTAAGTTATGATGCTTTAAATTTACTTTTTCTTTTTAGGGTTTAGGCCTTCGATTTACTCTTGATTATTCATGTTTGGAGTTATATCATCGATATATAATTTCCATTTTTGTTTTCACTCTTAGCTAGCCGAGAGGCCCGTAGTTTGAAGTGAACACTCAAGAGTAAAGAGAGTTTCATGCACCCCTCGAGAGAGGCAGAAGTTAAATCTCCCGGATTGGAGTGAAATCCAATAGTGGGCTTCACCGCGTAAAGCGAGCTTTAGGCCTCCGATTTGGACGAGAGTTCGGTCGGACCTTCCTAAACTCAGTTGGGCACGACTTTGAGAGGAAAGTGTTCAAGCTTTAGGAACCTCCACGGTTAAGGACCTTTACCCTATTAAGTTAAGGTTTATTATCGCATTTTTAGTCAACTCTTGCCGAGGTGATTTTCGATCGAGTACTTTTCTATTTCATCGTTTCAACCCCTTTGTGTAATCGTTTTAATAGCTCTTAATTTAACTGCAAGTAGTTCTCTTTTTAGCGCAATATTTCTTTTCTTAATTGCAATTAGCTTTCTCTTAACCGTAAAACCATCCTTCGATAAGATAATAGCCTTCGTGTGAGTAGGTTTACTCAACAGTTCCCGAATTTCAATATGACACTTGTGTCCCCTAGCTACAGTTTGATAGGTATACTTGCTTAGTTGGATTGCTTGTTCGGCTCTCTTTTCTCTAGCATAAAAAGAGATCACCAAGATTTTGGTGCCGTTGCCGGGGAGCAACTTTTGTTTATAATTTGAAAACACGAACCTATTACTTTTATCATTTCTCTTTCTCGCCCCTTTCTAAAAAATTAAAAATCCAAAAATATTAACGCTCTTAATAGAAACGCACTTCACAGTTTTTCTACACCACCTAACTCTCTCGAAAAGGGTAATGTGGCTTAAATACCAATATCTTGTCTAGTACCTTGCAAACCCTTCATTGGGTAGCCCTTGGGAAGTTCGGGAGTTAAAACATAAAAAAAATATATTTCAAAATTTTTTTTAGCTTCTCCTTTTTCTAGTTTATTTATTTATCTTTCTTTATCTTCTCTTCTTCTAGTGCATGACCCACGGTAGTCTGTTGGTTATTTTGGACTTGGACCACAAAATTGAGAGTACTCTTCGGAGAAGTTCGCGATTTCAAAGCCATACTCTCCAATTACCGGTTGAGGATTCCGAGTCATTTTCTACTTTAAGAATGGAAGAACCCCACGTGGAGGAAGCTGTGCATAGGCCTATGACCTATTATGCACGACCGAATCTAGAGGAAACAGAATAAAGCATCGTTTGCCCTACTATTGCTAATAATAATTTCAAACTAAAGCCTAGCATAATTCAAATGGTGCAGCAGTATGTGCAATACGTCAGACTTTAAGATGAAGATCCGAATGCGCATATAGCAAGCTTTCTTGAGATTTGTGAAACCTTCAAGATCAATGGTGTTACAAATGATGCTATTAGGCTAAGATTATTTCCTTTCTCCCTAAGAACCAAAGCTAAACAATGGTTGATGACTCTGCTAAGAGGGAGCATCACCACTTGACATCAACTAACCGAAAAATTTCTGACGAAGTATTTTTCGCTAGCTAAAACAGCAAAACTTAGGAACGATATTTCTGCCTTTGGACAAATAGACTTTGAAACCTTATATGAAACCTAGGAAAGATTTAAAGAACTGTTAAGACAATGCCCCCATCATGCGCTGCCTGTATGGTTATAATTGCAGACGTTTTATAACAGGCTAAATCAAAATACAAAGCAAATGATAGACACAGATTCCGGTGCTACTTTAAACCACAAAACCCCTGAAGCAGCTCTTGAGCTTTTTGAGGACATGGCCATGAACACATATCAGTGAAATGTGCCTAGGTCTCGCCCAAACAAACCTGCAGGTATCTTTAAAGTAGACAACGTCTCCCAGCTAGCTCTGCAAGTGGAAATTTTAAGTAAAAAAATTACGGAGATGACTGCCTCCTCCGCCCCTCAAGTATAGGAATCTGCAACTCCTGCTCCTGAATAATTAGATTATGTTAATAATATGCCTAGAAATGCTTTTAATAATTTTTCTTCTGCGAATTTTCATGCTCAGGGTTTCGCTTTTCCGAATATTTATAATCCCACTTTACAGAACCACACGAATTTTTCGTGGAGTAATCCCTCGAATGCAATGCGCCCGCCACCACAAAATAATTTTTCTGCACCACCTCCACCTCTTCAAAACTATCCAAAACCACCAAGCTTGTAGGATTTACTTTCTAAATATAAAACCACAAATGATGCTACTATAAGAACCTTAACCGGAAGCGTTAAAAATCTAGAAAATCAAGTAGGACAACTCGCAAAAATTATTTCTGAGCGACCCGCAGGGTCTCTTCCTTCCAATACCGATCCCAACCCAAGAGAGTAAGCGAAAGCTATAACTCTTCGGAGTGGGAAGCAAGTTTCTGGTATGGTTAGCGAAGAGCCCGAGGCAAGCTCCGCTCCCATTTTGAAAATTCCACCACTCGCATTAAAAGAAGTTATCACTCCGATCTCTGCTTTAGAAAAGGATCTCGCTCCACCACCTATTTTTAAAAATAATCCAAGTCCACCATACCCTTCCCAACTTAACAAACAACGTCTAGATGATTAGTATACCCGCTTCTTAGAAATGTTTAAGCAAATCCACATAAATCTGCCTTTCCATGAAGCTATCTCCCAGATGCCGAAGTACGCTAAGTATCTTAAGGACCTTCTGCCTAATAAGAAGAAGTTAGAGAACTTGTCACACTTCACGCTAAATGTCGAGTGCTTTGAGGTCTTGACAAATGATTTACCAAAGAATATATGTGATCCGGGTAGTTTTTCTATATCGTATATCTTTGGTGATCTTTTTGTCAAGCACACATTGTCCGATTTAGGTGCAAGTATCAACCTGATGCCCCTCTCATTATTTAAGAAGTTAGGAATTGGTTGCCTCAACCCCATGCATATGAGTATCCAGCTCGCTGATAGATCTGTTAAGTACCCGTTAATAGTGGATGATGGTCTAGTCAATGTCGACAAATTCATCTTCCTGGTGGATTTCGTCATATTGGACATCGAAGAAGACGTCGAGGTTCCCTTGATCCTTGGCCGACCCTTCCTTGCCACCTCCCGAGCTATCATTGATGTAAGCAATGACAAGCTCTTCCTTCGAGTAGGCGACGATGAAGTGACTTTCTCTATCACCCCTTCGATGAAGAACACCCTAGAGAATGACGACTCCTATTTTTTCTTAGACACCTTAAGTGATGAATCTTCCTACTGCCTTTCTGATAGTGAAAATAAATTTTCTTATTTTTTTCCTCCCTCTACTCTTCCAATGGAATCTCTGCAAGAAGCCGCCATGGCCACTAGCCCTACCCCTTTTAATTTTCCATATAAAAAGTCTACGAAGACATAGTTTTTGAAAAAGAAAGAATTTCTAAAACCTCGTTTGAAGAACTCTCTACCCTAGAATTAAAGGAACTACTCGAACATCTTAGGTATGCCTTCTTAGAAAAGGACTCCAAGCTACCGGTAATAGTTTCGGCCCACCTGACTGAAGTACAAAATGATAAACTCATGTTAGTATTACGTAAGCATCGTCGAGCTATTGCATGGAAGATTTCCGATATCAAGGGCATAAGCCCATCCTTCTGCACTCACAAAATCTTAATGGAATATAATTCATATAATTCAATCCAACCTCAGCACTGTATAAATCAAAACATGAAAGAAGACGTAAAGGGCGAGGTTTTGAAACAATTAGACGCAGGAATTATCTATCCTATATCTGATAGTAAGTGGGTTAGCCCTATTCAGGTAGTGCCAAAAAAGGGAGGGATAACTGTAGTTGTAAATGAAAATAATGATTTAATCCCGACACAGACGGTGACGTGGTGGCGAATGTGTATCGAATATTGTAAGTTAAATGATGCCACCCGCAAGGACCACTTCCCCTTGCCATTCATCGATCAAATCTTAGAGCGATTATTCGACCATAGATTTTACTATTTTCTCGATGGTATCTCGGGGTATTTTCAAATCCCCATCTCTCCCGAGGACCAGGAGAAAACTACGTTTACTTGTCCCTTCGACAGATTCGCTTACGAAAGAATGTCGTTTGGATTGTGCAATGCGCCAGCTACATTCCAGCGATGTATGCTCGCTATCTTTGACAAGTATGTAGAAAGCATAATGGAGGTATTTATGGATGATTTCTCCGTGTTCGGCGATGCCTTTGATAGTTGTTTAGAAAACCTCTAAAAAGTCTTAGAAAGATGCAAAGAAACTAACCTTGCCCTAATTTGGTAAAAATGCCATTTTATGGTGAGAGAAGGGTTAGTTTTCGGTCATTTGATTTCTGTAAGAGGAATTCAAGTAGACATAGCCAAGATAGAATGAAAGAATAGAAGAGATCTTAAGTTTACACTAGATATATATATGTTATATAAAGGAGTAAGCACAACACAAAAGTAATGAAAGCAAAATAAGCAATCCAAATGACACAAGGATTATAGTGGTTTCCCAAAACTGGGTACATCCACTCTTCTACCACCCTGGTAGGAATACACTATATGTTTTTGATCAGGTGCCCTGCCACCATAAGATCTATTTTTATAAGAGAGCTCTAGCAACCCTTTTGAGCTTTTGATCAGGTGCTCTGCCACCAAGAGTTTATCTTTTGAAGGGAGTTATAACCCTATATACAGTGGGGTGAAAGAAATATGTTGTCTTCTTTGTCTCATGGCTCTGAGAGAAGACTAGTGGATTTGATGATGTCAAAGCTCCCCCCGAGATATAGAATAGTTAAGGAGAATGGAAGCTTTGCTTTAGGGTCTAGGCCTTCAAAGTGATGTTGCTTTCCTGCAAGCTTTTAGACTGATATATATTTGTTGTCTCTTGAAAGCTTGAAGCAGATGAAGAAGAAGAACTCTGTATAATTTTTTTTTCTCACTCTCTGCTTCTTGTTCTCCCCTTCTCTTGTTCTGTCTCTACAGAATAATATCTCTATATATTGTCTGAACATAATTCAAACATTTGAATTTACTTTGTCTGCAATGGCTGAATCATTCGCGAGAATGGTAATTGCTTTGGGAATCAATTAACATTAAATCCTGATTTAATCCATAATTAATACAGCCTCCAAACAGCTATATTCATAAGAATATATAGCATTAAATCTGATAGCTATAATTGACTTTAATTAAGCCTTAATTAATTAGGCCAGCAGTAAATAATTCTGCCTGCATACTGCAAAGAAATCGTCAAACTGAATTTTAAAGCTTTCTTCAAACTGAGCTCGGAGTTTGTTGATCTCACCTCAGAGTTCGTTGAGCTCATCTCAGAGTTCTTCGAGCTGAGCTCAGAGAATGTGAACTGCATAATCATTGAACTGAGTTTTAAAGCTTTCTTTGAGCTGAGCTCAGAGTTCGTTGAACTGAGCTCAGAGTTTGTTGAACTGAGCTCGGAGAATTTCTTTGAGCTGAATTTTTGAACTTCAAATCTGAGCTTCTCTGGAATTTTTCTGAAGGAGCAAACCTGGAAATAATCTTATGACCCATGAATATACATTTTGGGTCAATCTAAACATCCTAATAGTGATCCTTGCCCAAATCAGAACTAGGGCTCCAACATAGAAGTTATCGAGAAGCTGTCGCCGCCTACAAACGTCAAAGCTATAAGAAGTTTCTTAGGACACGCTGGTTTCTACCGCTGCTTCATAAAAGACTTCTCCAAAATCACCAAACCTCTTACTCAGCTCTTAGAAAAAGACGCCCCATTTATTTTTGATGACCTTTGTCTGTCTTCCTTTGAATTAATAAAAGATAAATTAATTAAAGCCCCCATTATGATAGCTCCAGTGTGGGACCTTCCCTTTGAAATTATGTGCGATGCGAGTAGTTTCGCGGTGGGATATTTACCAAGATAACGAATTTCTAAAAACTTCCACCCCATCTATTATGCAAGTAAAACTCTTACATCGGCACAATAGAATTATACCACGACCAAGAAGGAGCTCCTAGCTGTAGTGTTCGTTTTTGATAAATTCTGTTCATATATTACGCTTTCCAAAATTATTGTTTTTACGGACCACTCGGCCCTCAAATATCTTCTTGCTAAGACGAATGCCAAGCCGCGCCTCATTCACTGGGTCTTACTCCTCCAGGAGTTTGACTTAGAAATTCGTGATAAGCGAGGAACTGAGAATTTGGCCGCCGACCATCTCTCACGATTAGATAATCCGTATATGGAAAATTTAGATGAAAAATCTTTTAATGATTATTTTCCTGATGAAAATATGCTTTCAATTAACACTTCTCCTTCTCCTTGGTTTGCACACATAACCAATTATTTAGTGGCTCGTGTGCTCCCAAAAGAGTTATCCTCTCAACAAAAGAAGAATTTTTTTTATGATTTGAAGAACTATTTTTTGGAGGACCCGCATCTTTTCAGAGTCTGTGCAGACCAAGTGATAAGGAGATGTGTCTCTGTTGAAGAATGATTAGATATTTTAAAACACTTGCATGAAGGACTGACTGGTGGTCACTATCAAGCTGCTCGCACCGCTCACAAGGTGCTTTGCAAGGGTTTTTAATGGCCTAGGCTATTTAAAGATGCGCAAGCCTTTGTGAGTAGGTGTGATAGTTGCCAACGGTCGGGAAATATTTCCAATAAAAATGAAATGCCGCAAAATTATTTACTCGAGTGCGAAATTTTCGACCTCTGGGGAATTGATTTTGTTGGCCCCCTTCCTTCTAGCTTCGGGAATAAGTACATTTTAGTTGCCGTCGATTATGTTTCACGATGGACTGAAGCCCAAGCTCTTTCTACTAACGAATCTCGAGTCATAATTACTTTTTTAAAAACTATTTTCTCGATTCAGTACTCCACGAGCCATCGTTAGCGATAGGGGTTCACATTTTTGTAACGCGCAGTTTTCAAAAATCCTTATTAAATATGGCGTTACGCATAAGCTTTCAACCGCCTAGCACCACCAAACTAATAGACAAGTCAAAGTAGTGAACAGAGAGATAAAAAGAATATTAGAAAAGACTGTTTCAATTCTAAAAAAGACTGGTAAACCAAATTAGACGATTCTCTATGGGCCTACCGAACAGCGTGCAAAACCGCCGTCGGATGTATGCCATATCGGTTTGTCTATGGAAAATCGTGCCATTTACCCGTAGAATTAGAACACCGCACATTTTGGTCCTTGCAATTTTTAAATTTTGATCCCCACTCTATGAACGACCTTAGAAAATTTCAACTTAATGAGCTCAACGAGTGACGCTCTTATGCTTACGAAAACAACAAATTTTTTAAAGAGCGGACGAAACATTTTCACGACAAACACTTAAGGCACCCAAAAACCTTCAAGCCGGGCGACCAAGTTCTTATTTATAATTCTCATTTACGTTTATTTCCTGGAAAGTTAAAGTCTCGTTAGTCTGGGCCGTTTTCTGTTAAACAAGTTTTTCCATATGGTACTGTTTTAATTTCACACCCTGATAAGGGCGATTTCAAAGTAAATGGTCAGCATCTTAAACTCTATTTCTATGGTGATATCAGTTCGAACTGTATTAATGTTACTCTGCATGATCTGAATTTTGGATAATTTAAGACTTTTTATTTGTTAAAAACTTCAAAATATTATTTTGGATATTATTATTATTTTGGACAATAATCTTTTGGAAAATATTTTTTTAATCCGTCGAGCTCAAACGATGTTTTAAACAAAGGGCGCTCTTGGGAGCAAACCCAAGTTATCTTTTCTGTTTTCTCTATTTTACACTTTTTTTGCCCCGGACGGCTCCGACAAACTGAATCTTCTGCGATCACCTGCTCCAACGCTGCTGAATCCATCACAAAGTCCAATGAAGACATTTCAAGAAGATCCAAAGCCCAAGCATGGGGGAGCGACATTAATCAACATTCAAGGCGCATAAATCCGGGGAAGTACCTGTTTTCAATTTTGTACATTTATTTCTGTTTTAATTTTTTTCTCTCCTTTCCCTCTTTTCTCCATTGAGGACAATGTCTATTTTAAGCTTGGGGAAGGATTTACTCTTTCTCTTTTCTTTATTTTTGTTTCCCTGTAAAAATCAATCAAAAAAATAAAAAAAATTCTTGTGCTTTCTCCTTTTTCATCTTAAAAAAAAATCTCAAAAAAGAAAGATAATATCTTTACAAATCCAAAAAAAGAGAATATTTCAAAATAATAATAAAAAAATTTATGCTAATTTTGGTATTTCAATAGTACCCCTTGTTTTTGTTTTGTTTTTCTCAAAATTCCTTATAACAATTTAGCTAACTATAATATTTCTAATCGTTCTTTTTAATTATGTTTCATAAGTAAAATGTTGGCCATGCCGTGTTTCTAATTCACGGTAGCATGTTAACGTGAAACGTTTTTCTAAAACTCGCATTTTTATTATGGTTTTCGTTCGTTATTTGCTTTACTTTCTTGAAAATCTTTCATCCACTATTTTCCTTTTCATTTTTGGATAATTTTTGTAATGTCAACTTTTGATTAGCGTAGTAGATGTGAACGATCCAATGCGCCTATTATTTTCAAGATAATTTCATTAATCTTCTTTTATTATCTAGGACTTACTTTTTGAAATTTTTCAAAACTATGCTTTAGATAAATTTAGAAGAATGAAAATGATTTAGGCTGTTTTTGTTTTCGTTTGAGCCTTCTTGCCAACCTAAAAATTTTCACCCCTAGTTAGCCGCTTTTGAGCCTTTTTCGAATTTCAATTGATAGCTCCACTTATTATTTTATTTTCACCAAAGCCAAATTGTCCAACCTATCTAATCACACTAACCATTTTGAGTTTCATTAAAATTTTTTCTTGATTATGATAGGGTTATTTTGTGATATATTTAGAGATGTTTTTGAAAAAGTATGCTTAAAAGAAGTGTTTACTTTTGTTTGACTAATTTCAAAATGAAAAGAGAAATTATTTTTGGCCTTTGTTTTGATAAGAAAAAAAAGTAAAAAAAAATGGAAAAGAAAAATATTTTATTTTGGAAACTCTTTGTTTTGGTTTAGTGTGTTTTTTAGCCTCCTTGTTTATCTTTGAATTCCACTCCTAATCATAATCCTAAACCAAACGTTTCGGTCCAAATAAGTCCTTTTGATTCATGTTTTTGAATTTTATTTATTAGCTAAGTAAAGAAGAAAAGTAAATCAGTATTAGTTTTGGATTTAAATTTAGATTTTTGTTATTTAATTGATATAGTCATAATGTGTTGCTTGGATCTAGTAAAAACTCAATGCGTTTTTTCATTTCGTTGTCTTGCTTAAATTTATTTAAAGAATTTTGTTAAAATTTTGGATGATTTATTTTCGTTAGTAAAGTTTATAAATTGTTAAACCATGTTTAAGTAATTGTTTTAGGTTTACGTTTCACCTTCTCCCTACTTGGAATTTCGCATAGTACTTGTGTAAGCATAATTAGAACTTTTTGATTAGTCAGTTTTTATGTTAGCTAGTTTTTATATATTTGCTTGGGGACAAACAAAGCTTAAGGTTGGGGGAATTTGATAATATGTCTTGTAGTCTAAACTATTAGGGTATTTTTAGGTTTTTTAATACACAAATCATGTCTTGTAAGCTTATATATTGACCTCCTTTTATATATATTATTGCCACTAATGTTTTCTTCTCTTTTTGCAGGTTTACAGAGCTTTCGACCAAAAATGCGCTAACACGCCCCCTGACACGCCCTCCCTGGCCGTGTCATATGGCGTGTAACCAGATCCCGAGGAAGTTTGCTGCCAGAACAAAAATACCGAGAAAAACCGCTGACACGCCCCCCTGACACGCCCTACCTGGGCGTCTCTTCGGGCTTGTCACCCTCATCCCGAAGCCTACTGCCGCATTTAAATATTTTCCATTGCTGCACGACAACAGTACCGATACGCCCCCTACACGGGCATGGCCCTGGGGCGTGTTCCACCTTTTTCGATGACTGACGGATTTCCAACAATTGATTGAGACTTGACGTGCCTTACACGTCCCTCTTATACGGGCGTGGCCCAGGGCGTGTCCACCGACGTACAGAAGCAATCATCATTCCCGCCAGAATCCAGAGCCTAAGGTCAACTCCGTGCATGCCATGCCCCCCTAACACGCCCTCCCTAGGTGTGACTGTAAGACCCCCTTTTTTTCTTTTTTGAACACCGGGGTCTTAGCCCAGAATTGCCGCTTTGCGGTGGCACCGACTCACTGGAAGGCCGCCACTATAAAATGCCAATTCAGCCGGCCCTTTTCGATCACAAAGAAAGAGAAGTAAGTATAAGTGAAATGTAAACAAGTCCACAGAAACATGTATAAAATGAAATCACATCCAGTCCATCAGTAGATAAAAACATGAAATAGAAGTATAAGTACTGTAAAGATACAGTTCAGATGATAGTATAATAGTTCAAATTAAGGTTGGTGACCTAAACTAGGGTTAGGGTTTTAGGTGGGCTAAAGGTCTCCAAATACCCTAAAATTTTGACCAGAGAACTTTAATGGCCCTATGGTCCCTCCACCAAATTTTAAGTCAGTCCAAGGTCATTTGACCCCATGACCTTCACAACCCTAAAAATCCCCATTAAGGGACCTTCCCTAGGGTTCTAGGTCTACCCTACACCAAACCACCCCAAACTCCCTTGGAGGGTGTGTCATGCCCTAAAAAGTCAGTGACCAAAATATCAGCCTCTGTTGAGGTGATATGGCTACTCAAATACCAAGGCGGTGTTTGATCCTAAATTATCCTATAAGGATAAACCTAGGGTGGGATAAAAACCTATTCAAAACATCTTCAAATGAGATGAAATTTTTACCAGAACCTTATGATAAACCCGAAGACCACTCACAAAAATTTGAGAGGGTTTGGAAGTCATTTAGCCATCTAATTAATTTATTCAAGGATTATTAAATTTTTCTAAAAACTATATAAAAACATTTTCCAAAAATCCTAATTTTTGGACAGCACCTATATATTGGTAAGATTAGGCCACACCCCAAATTTCAAGTCATTTTGATGACTGGATTGGAGTGGGGAATTTTTCTAAGGTCAGGACAGCCTTATGGGTAGACCTCACCAACATGAGTGCTGAGGTCTATCCAGTGGTCCAAAATGCTTGAAACAAATTTTAAAAATTTCTTACACTCATAGAGATACAATATTGGTGTTGACAACTTTTTCTATAGGAGCCTCTAAGTATTTATAGAAATTCATGCAAGTTACAGTCAGAAACTACAAAAAATATATAGAAATTACTTTAATCAATATGTTTGCACAGATCTTAAAGGCTGATCCGTCGGCTGGGAGGTTGTCTTCAACCTCCAGCCGACGGTCTAGATAGCACGCACCTGGGAGAACTTCTCTCTTCCACAGCCGGCTGTCCAGCCTCCTCCGTGGCCGGCCACCGCCACCACCACCACCACCTCCGTTGAGGTGGTGGTCATCGCCGGGCGGCGGCGCAGCCGCCGGAGAGGCTTTTTCCGGCGAGCCCGCAACTTCATTTTTGCGGGAAAATCAGAAAGAGAAGCTCTTCCGATCGGGCTCATTTGAGCCCAAATCTTAATCCTAAGGAAGCTAAGATCTACCCGTAGAGAGAGAGAAGAGGGGAGGAGCTTGTTCGCGGGCTAGAGGCGTGCAGACCGTCGGGATGCCATTGGCGCGATGGTGGCATCGCCAGAATTCTTCTACAGCACAATGGGAGGCTCGAAAACTTCAGGTAAGGGCTGGGAAACGTTTCTTTTGGGCCTCTGAGGGTGTTTAAAGGCTTGGTAAGGGAGGGGGAACGGCCAAAAGCTGGTGGCCATTAATGGCCCATTATAGCTTGGCTCAGCCATGGTGGTGGGGGGCTGAAACGGTTCTGTGACAGCTAGCTAACGGCTTGAAACTCCTCCTCTTCCCTAGAGGAGTTGAATCCAGCCGTAAAAGGGGAGGGGAAGGGTTGCCAAGGTGTCAAGTGCCATTACTAGCTTTGAAGGCTGGGCTCGGCCATGGCCGAACTGTTCCTTTTGCAAAACCGGCGGTCCACGTGGCATAGCTTGACCGGTCAACTTAAATTAAATAAGACTTATCAGGTATTATTGGAGAAAACAGCCCACTCCCAGACCGGCCCGGTTAAGCTGAACCAGCACCCAGCTAGAACCAATCTGCCAGAAAATATTCTAAGTACAATGGCGTTGAGTGAGCTTAGCCCACTCAATGCCATCCAAGCTACAGCCTTGAGAGAGCTCAGCTCACTCAACGCAATCTAAGCTACGACATTGAGTGAGCTCTGATCACTCAATGCCATCCCAGATACGACATTGAGTGAGCTCTTCTCACTCAACGCCATCAAAATGGCCTCCCAGACTATGGCGTTGAGTGAGCTTAGCTCACTCAATGCCACCCAGATAATGGCGTTGAGTGAGCTCAGCTCACTCAACGCCGTCCGGATTACGGCCTTTTAAACGATGGCGCTGAGTGAGCTTAGCTCACTCAACGCCGTTCCGATTATGGCGTTGAGTGAGCTCTGCTCACTCAACGCCATCCAGACTACCCCAAATGGCGTTGAGTGCGGTCAGTGCACTCAAAGCCATTCAACTTATGGCGTTGAGTGCACTCAACGCACTCAACGCCATCCCGCCTGACAGATTACGGCGTTGAGTGAGCTAAGCTCACTCAACGCCATCCAGTCTACGGTGTTGAGTGAGCTCAGCTCACTCAACGCCAACCTGCCGACACCAGATGGCATTGAGTGTAGTCAGTGCACTCAACGCCATTCAACTTATGGCGTTGAGTGCACTCAACGCCATCCTGCTTATGGCTTTGAGTGAGCTAAGCTCACTCAATGTGAGCTTAGCTCACTCAACGCCATTCAAAGGTCACGGGCGTGACGGATCGGTCACGGGCGTGTCTGTCCTATGTTGAAATTTCTAAGCTCGACGATCGTCTTCCTGAGGTCGACGATCGTCGAAGGGTGTCACGCCCTAGGTCACGGGCGTGACGTGTCGGTCACGGGCGTGACCACCCCTTGACTCAAAATCTTGGTCGAAAACTTCGATTCCTGGGCTTCCTAGGGTTTTGTTAAGACAAAACCACTCCCAGGGGTCTAGTTGGAAATGGGATGTTACAGTGACAGAGGGCGTGACCAACCCGTTAGAATTTCTATAAATTCAGGCCTCCCCCTTGTGTCCAAAAGAAGTTTTAGGTTGAGAGGGGAGGTGCTGCCCTTTTGTTTCTTAGTGTTTGTCATGTTCTCTCTCTCTCTCTCTCTTTTTCTCCATTTATGTCATTCTTATCCCTAGCTTAATGTAATCTTTTGTTATAGTTTTTGGTAATTGCTTTAGTTGCTAAATATAATGCTAGCTTCGGTTTTAATTTCCATGCAAGTGTAATCCTTTATTCCAATTTGTAACTCTCTTTTGATATTAATATAAAGTGCCCTTTTGCTTTGTGTTCTTAATGTTCTTCTACTCATCTCTCCTCCTCCACTCCTCCATGATTAACTAATCCTCCTTGTACTCGATCTTGATGATCCGAGGTTTGATTTGATTAAGTTATGATGCTTTAAATTTACTTTTTATTTTTAGGGTCTAGGCCTTCGATTTACTCTTGATTATTCTATGATATTGACAACCCATGCACGAAATCCATTGAAATATCGTCGAACTTCCACTCCGAGATAGGTAAATACTTCAAGAAACCTCCAGGCTTCTGGCACTTCGCCTTCACCAAGGCGCACGTTTGACACTTCGCCACATAAAGTGCTACGCCCTTTTTAAGTCCTGGCCACCAGAACAACTTTTTCATATCTCTAAACATTTTTGTGCTCCCCGGGTGAATCGAGTTCTTAGTATGATTAGCCTCGTACATCAATTCCTCCCGTAGTTTACCCACACTTGGGACGCACAGATGACTGTCCCTCCATAACAGTCCACCCTTAACAATAAATTGGGAATTTGACCCATCCAAAGCCTCATCCATGATCTGCCTCATGCTGTTATCCCCATCTAGAGCTTGCCGAATCCTATCAGCAAGGTCATACTACACATCTATCCAGTTCAATTACGCTTCGGCACTAGTCTGCTTGTCAACACAAGAGATCTCTAATGCGTCCAAATCACGAACTAAACGCTCATCATGTATCGACAAGTCCTAGGAAACTCCAGACTTCTGCCACTGTAGATAACACAGGCCACTCCCGTATCGCAACTATCTTCGTTGGATCTACCACAATCCCTTCTCCACTAATTATATGACCAAGGAATGCTACCGAGGATAACCAGAATTCGCATTTGGATAATTTGGAATATAGTTTATTCCTCCTCAATGTCTCCAACTGATGGCGCACCTCCGCCACCTCTACTTGGAGACGATACTGGCGATGCTGTTGATCCAGTTGCTGAGGCGGTTCAACTCAAGGACGTGAGGCGTCATGGTGACGCTAACGGAAGGCTACGTTACAACCTCCGCCCGCGGCGTACAACATCCGCCGCGACGCATTAAAATATTTCCCTACTTTCTTGCACTTTATTTCTATTTTAGGAATATAAAATTATCCAAGTTTGAAGTGATAATTTTATATTCAATGTTTGCAAGTTTATTTTTCATTTGGACAATATTTTATGTTGGTGTGCATTTAACCATTTGGATGGATGAGATTACATCTCCATCATGAATGGTTAAGGCTTGCTTGTAACTCCTATTTAAGGAGGCCTTATTATGAGATCATGAGTGAAGATTGAAAACCTAATTCCTTCTCTTTGAGAATTCGGCCAAGGAGGTTCTCCCTCTACCGCCGCCCCTCTTGTGGTATGAAGTCGCCGCCCCTTGCCTCCTCCATCCGTTCGGTGCGACTCCGGCACGGCTTCCTTCGGTGCGACTCCTTGGAAGAAGGTTGCAACCCTTCGGTGTGACGCCGGTGGATCCGTGGAGAGAGTGAATCTCCCACAGTTATCTTGTGTGAAATGCTCTCTGGTTGGGTAACTTCTCATCCCCCATCTTCGCGATTCTTCTTCTTAGCTGTGGTGGAATATGCAAGTCGTTTTATCCGTTTTGTTAATCTAATCGCTGTACTTTCATTTCGAAATCGCCGTTGTTAGGCTTTTATTTCCGGATCGGGTGGATCCTATTTGCCAGAGCGGATCTTGGCCTATAGCCTTGATTTCGCTCTCAAAAAGGAGTGGCAACCTTTGTGTTAATTTGGGGAATAATCCGACTCAAAGTTTCGATCACTATTTTCGAGTCGACCATTCCTCCTTGTTATTTTTGTGCTGCGTTTGCGACGAGGAAATATTGTGGGCGATAGGTGCTGTGTAGGTGCGGTAGATCTAAGACGAGATTGGGCGTAGATTGACTTTTACCGTAGAGATCTCCGATTCCGGACATCCCTACATCAATTTGGTATCAGAGGCGGTCGTCTCAATTTCCCAAATGAAACGTCCTCGCTTATGCCCCATCAAATCGGTGAAAAAAAAATCAAATTTTTTTTTTTCGTTGGTCTGGCAATAGCGGGCTAAAATCTGCATTTTTTAGCGAAATTTCAGAAATTCTTTTTTTAATGATCTACATGTTTTTCACATTAATCTTTTATAAAAACATATTACTTTCAGTATAGCTACAGCCCTAGGGAAATTCGTCTCTCAAAATTTTCAGGGTCTTGCATGCGCACTAGGCTAGCCACGGAGTATTCGGCACCGTCTACGTCTAGGATGGCTGAGAACGAGCACGAAATTCGTAACACTGAAGCGATAGCAGGTCTTCGTAACGATATGACAGAACTTAGGGCCACCTTAGCACAGATTTTACAAAATCAAGCTAGGCCACCCCCACCTCCCGCTAATGTTAAGTTGCCCCACCGGCGCCAACATATTTCCGATTCGGATTCGGATGGCGACTCCCCACGAGTGCCCCCTCGAGGCAATCGCCACGGGCGAGAGTTTGATATTACAAGGGCCATCAAAATTGATGCCCCCACTTTCGATGGTATGGGAGATCCACAGAATGTCCTCACATGGATAGTGGACATGGAATGCTATTATGATTGGCACCATCTTACGGACCCCCAAAAGGTCCAAGTTGCCAGGATGAAGCTAACCGGTCGCGCCAAAACTTATTGGCTGAATGAAGAGAGTAGACTAGGGACTGGGGACGGAGACCCAATTATTGGATGGACCGTCATGAAGAATTTGTTGACCGATCAGTACGTCCCCGCGTACCATCGGACACAAATGTTTGACGAGCTCGCCTCCCTGCGGCAAGGCTCCAATTCTGTATCAGAGTACATGGGAGAATTAAAGGACCGGTTGGTGCGTTGTAACCTGAGGGAGATCCCCGAAGTCACCCTTTCTAGGTTTCGTAAGGGGCTTCAACCCGATATTCAGCGGAAGCTCTTGCGTTATGGTCACACAGATCTGAACACGACATTCAATGCCGCCCTCGACATTGAGAAACATTTAGCCTCTAAGGCTCACTCCCGTTACTCCCATGCGAAGGGAAAATCCTCTACTGGAGCATCTTCCTCCACATATCAGGACAAAGGGAAGTACCGGTCGACCGAGTCCAAGTCCGTAGTAATCACTGCTAGGAACGCCAAGAACCCCGCGAGCAAACGTATTCCCATAGGAAAGGTTAACAAGACTAACGCTACATGTTACTCTTGCGGCATTCAAGGTCATTATGCCTTCGAATGCCCAACGAAGACTAAAGCCATAGCCCTATTAGAGTCGATGACCGATCTTGCGGATTATGTTTATGAGGTTGCTGAGGAGAGCGACCCGGAAGGGGTCCCAAGTGATTTAGAGGATGATCACCCCCTTATGGTGATGCGTTGTATCTTGACCACTCCTCGTCCGTTAGATGACTGGAAGAGGACGAGTATATTTTCTCTGATCTTTAAGAGTGGTGAAAAGCTTTGTAAGCTTATTATTGATAGTGGTAGCTGTGTGAATGTTGTATCTGAGAATGCCATAGCACGTATGTCCTTGACCACGGAACCACACCCGACCCCGTATCAGGTTGCTTGGATCAACAAGATCTCCGTACCTGTTACCAAGCGATGCCTGGTACCTCTCTCATTCAAATCTTATATTGATGAGGTTTGGTGTGATGTTCTTCCGATGGATGCCTGTCATGTGTTGTTAGGCCGCCCTTGGTTGTATGACCGTGATGTGATTCATTTTGGTAGAGCCAACTCTTATGAATTTAAATTCAATGGCAAAACCATCACGTTGAGGCCCACCATCCCCAAGGAGCCTGTAGTTTTGGCTAAGGATACCACCATTCCTGTAGAGAGGAAGACGTTGAATCTAGTTGGTCGGAAGGAGTTCGCGAGCGACCCATTTTATGATGGGATCATGTATGTGCTCGTTCTCCTGAGTGCGAAACCCGAATCTAGTCTTTTGGATGAGCTACCTAGTGAGTTACGGGTACTGTTGGAAGAGTATAAGGACGTATACCCGGATGAGTTGCTGTCTACATTACCCCCGCTTAGAAATATCCAGCATGCGATAGATCTCATCCCGGGGTCTTCCTTGCCAAATCAGCCCCATTATCGACTCCATCCCGCAGCACACAAGGAGTTGCAAACCCAGATAGAGGGCTTGCTTGAGAAGGGTTTTATTAGGACTAGCATGAGTCCGTGTGCGGTACCCGCCCTACTTGCCCCCAAGAAGGACGGTACATGGAGAATGTGCGTTGATAGTCGAGCTATCAACAAAATCACCATCAAATACAGGTTCCCTATTCCTCGTCTGGATGATTTATTGGACGTCTTGTCTGGAGCCACCATATTCTCCAAATTAGATCTTCGGAGTGGCTATCACCAGATTAGGATACGAGAGGGCGATGAGTGGAAGACGGCGTTTAAGTCAAAGGATGGTCTGTATGAGTGGCTTGTGATGCCTTTTGGGTTATCCAATGCCCCGAGTACCTTCTCCCGGATGATGACCCACGTCTTTCAGCCATTCATGGGGAAGTTCATTGTCGTCTACTTTGACGATATTCTGATCTATAGCACTTCTACCGCCGAGCACATCTCCCACATGAGAGTGATCCTTTCCACCCTGCGGAAAGAAACTTTATTTCTCAATCTTAAGAAGTGCACTTTCTATGCCTCAGAGGTAGAGTTCTTAGGCTATATAGTCGGGTCTGAGGGTATTCGAGTTGACCCGGGTAAGGTTCAGGTCATCAAGGACTGGCCCGTGCCAACCACCCTACGTGAGGTGCGTAGTTTCCATGGGTTAGCCACATTCTATCGTCGTTTCATACGAGACTTCAGTAGTATTATGGCACCTATTACCGACTGTATGAAGAAGGGAGAGTTTACGTGGACGAAGTCCACCACCTATGCTTTAGAACGAATAAAGAAACTTATGACTGAGGCACCTGTCTTACGTCTACCAGACTTTTCTAAAGTCTTTGAGCTCACATGTGATGCATCTGGGGTGGGGATTGGAGGTGTCTTGAGCCAAGAGGGCCATCCCGTTAGTTATTTCAGCGAAAAGTTGTCAGGCCCCAAGCTGAACTATTCAAATTACGATAGGGAATTTTATGCTGTAGTCCGATGCTTACACCATTGGAGACACTATCTCCTCTCCAAGGAGTTCGTGATTCTCTCCGATCATGAGGCCTTACGTTTCATTAACGGCCAACATAAAATCAGCCCACGACATGCTAAGTGGGTAGCTTTCCTACAAGGATACACATTTAATCTCAAACACCTTAAGGGAGCTGATAATCGAGTCGCTGACACCCTTAGTCGTCTAACACTTTTACTCACTTCTATGGAAGTACATGTCATAGGATTTGAGCGGGTTAAGGATGAGTATGCTACGTGTCCTGACTTCCAAGACTTCTATTTATCAGCCCAGGATAGTTCCCCCATAACAATATCTGCATACGTCATTAAGTACGGTTACCTGTTTAGGAACGGAAAGCTATGTATTCCGCAGTCATCGTTACGTCTACATATCATTTGGGAATTGCATAGTGGAGGGTTGAGTGGTCACTTCGGTAGAGATAAGACGATTACGTTAGTCGAGGAAAAGTTTTATTGGCCCAAACTTAAGGCTATGGTAGGAAGAGTAGTGAGTAGCTGCCGAACGTGTCAGGTTTCTAAGGGTGGTAAAACCAATGTAGGATTATATACACCCTTGCCTATTCCCTCCATGCCTTGGGTAGATGTTAGTATGGACTTTGTATTAGGCCTTCCCCCTACCCAACACCGTCATGATTCCGTTTTTGTAGTTGTGGATAGGTTTTCCAAGATGGCGTATTTCATCCCATGTAGTAAAACAAACGATGCGTCTCACGTCGCTAAATTATATTTTAAAGAAGTCGTTAGTCATCACGGAGTGCCAAAGACCATAGTTTCGGATCGAGACGTAAAATTCACTAGCTATTTTTGGAAAACTCTATGGATGTTAATGGGGACAAAATTATTATTTTCCTCCGCCTATCATCCCCAAACGGATGGACAGACGGAAGTGGTTAATCGGAGTTTAGGGAATTTGTTAAGATGCCTTGTGAGCGATCATTTGGGCACTTGGGATCTTCTCTTGCCCCACACCCAATTAGCCTACAATAATTCCAAAAATCGGTCTACGGGTATGTCTCCGAATGAGATTGTCCATGGTTATAAAGCTCCTGTGCCGCTTGACTTGGTGCCGTTGCCCCCAACGTACAAGGCAAGTCAATTTGCACAATCCTTTGCCCAACACATCCATGATCTACATGCACATATACGGGCCACTTTGAATACACAGTACGACTCTTATCAGGCGCACGCTAATTTACATAGGAGAGTATCAAACTTTAAAATTGGTGATCTGGTTTTAGTCCGTTTAGTTCCCGAACGCTTGCCAACTGGCACCGTTAAAAAGTTAGCACCAAAGCGCGCCGGCCCTTTTCGGATCATTAAGAAGTTAGGTGACAACGCTTTCGTTTTGGACTTGCCTGCTGATTGGGGTATCTCCCCCATTTTTAACGTTTCGGATTTAACGATGTTTGTGTCGCCACCACAAGAGTTGATTTCTTTATCGTCTTCTTCTCCCACTTTAAATTCTCATGGGTTGGGGAGTGGTAGAATGGATGATCTCTCTCTTACGGTCCCCACAGGTATTTCATCGGATGGTACGTTGTCTTCTTTCTTGCCTACTGCTAATATGTTCCCCAGGTTTCCACGGACGTTTTCCACCCCAGAGATGATACCTGATGCTGAGCCGGTTACCACTGCTGATGGCGACACCCGCCGTTTTCTCATCCGTTGGCGTGACCGCCCCCCTTCGGATGACTCTTGGGTACTCGAGTTGGAGCTGCAAAGTTTGGATGCCGATCTCCTTCACCGCTATCTCTTGGACCACGCTACGGAGATGCGTGATTTTGAGCGGGGGAGGATTGATGGCGCACCTCCGCCACCTCTACTTGGAGACGATACTGGCGATGCTGTTGATCCGGTTGTTGAGGCGGTTCAACTCAAGGACGTGAGGCATCATGGTGATGCTAACGGAAGGCTACGTTACAACCTCCGCCCGCGGCGTACAACATCCGTCGCGACGCATTAAAATATTTCCCTACTTTCTTGCACTTTATTTCTATTTTAGGAATATAAAATTATCCAAGTTTGAAGTGATAATTTTATATTCAATGTTTGCAAGTTTATTTTTCATTTGGACAATATTTTATGTTGGTGTGCATTTAACCATTTGGATGGATGAGATTACATCTCCATCATGAATGGTTAAGGCTTGTTTGTAACTCCTATTTAAGGAGGCCTTATTATGAGATCATGAGTGAAGATTGAAAACCTAATTCCTTCTCTTTGAGAATTCGGCCAAGGAGGTTCTCCCTCTACCGCCGCCCCCTCTTGTGGTGTGAAGCCGCCGCCCCTTACCTCCTCCATCCGTTCGGTGCGACTCCGGCGCGGCTTCCTTCGGTGCGACTCCTTGGAAGAAGGTTGCAACCCTTCGGTGTGACGCCGGTGGATCCGTGGAGAGAGTGAATCTCCCACAGTTATCTTGTGTGAAACGCTCTCTGGTTGGGTAACTCTCATCCCCCATCTTCGCGATTCTTCTTCTTAGTTGTGGTGGAATATGCAAGTCATTTTATCCGTTTTGTTAATCTAATCGCTGCACTTTCATTTCGAAATCGCCGTTGCTAGGCTTTTATTTCCGGATCGGGTGGATCCTATTTGCCGGAGCGGATCTTGGCCTATAGCCTTGATTTCGCTCTCAAAAAGGAGTGGCAACCTTTGTGTTGATTTGGGGAATAATCCGACTCAAAGTTTCGATCACTATTTTCGAGTCGACCATTCCTCCTTGTTATTTTTGTGCTGCGTTTGCGACGAGGAAATATTGTGGGCGATAAGTGCTGTGTAGGTGCGGTAGATCTAAGATGAGATTGGGCGTAGATTGACTTTTACCGTAGAGATCTCCGATTCCGGACATCCCTACATCACCAACACCATATGCAGATGCTTGAAATGATCATCCTCGCATTGCGAGTACACCAATATATCGTCGATAATGACTATCACGAAGTGGTCCAGGTACTCTCTAAACGTTCTATTCATCAAATCCATAAACACGGATGGCGCATTAGTCAGCCCAAACGGCATGACGGTGAACTTATAATGCCCATACCGCGTGTTGAAAGCTGTCTTGGGGATGTCACTTTCTCTTATCTTCAACTAATAGTATCCGGATTTAAGATCCAATTTCGAGTACACCGATGAACCAACTAACTGATCGAACAAATCATCAATCCTTGGGATCAGATACTTATTCTTTTCTGTTAGCTTATTCAGCTCTCGGTAACCAATGCAGAGTCGTAAGCTTCCGTCCTTCTTCTTAACAAAGAGGACCGGTGCGCTCCACGATGACGAACTTGGACGCACATAACCCTGTTCCAACATCTCTTGAAGTTGAACTTTCAGTTCTACCATCTCCTTAGGCGCTAACCGATACAGAGAGCGTGACACAGGTTTGGCACCTAGCACTCGCTCAATGGTGAAGTATATTTCTCGTTGAGGTGGGGCTCCAGGGAGATCGTTAGGGAACACATCAGGATACTCAGATACAATAGGGATACAATCCATACTAGGCTTAGGATTCGAAGCCTCCACTAGTGTGAAAAATAGCTCTGCACCAACACAAACTTCCTTAACCACCTGAATAGCAGACATCAAAGTCTTGCTAGACCCTTTCATGCCCGCAAATGTCGTCTCACGATTAGTTCCCAATTTGACCTCCTTACGGTTGCAATCAATGTATGCCCGCTGCTCCGATAGCCAGTCCATTCCAAAGATCACGTCGAACTCCACTATCGGCAGTAGCGACACTTGCAAGTCAAACTCTTGACTCCCAATCCGTATCTTTATGCAATAAACTCTATCCGCGCACATTGAACAACCATTATGCAACAACACATCAAATTTGTCCATTACCATTGAAGAAGGTACTCCGATGCGCGATATAAATCCTTCGGACAAAAAGGAATGCGAAGCTCCCGTATCGAACAGTACTCTCGCCAGATTATCGAAAATCAAAACAAATCCTAGCACAACCAGTAATAAGCTAACATACGCAAGACAACAAGTATTTAAAGAAAACTGCTATAAATAAAACCATACCTTCCACAACGTCAGCCTGCTTAATGGCCTCCTGCTGGCCCAGGTTGTACACTCTAGGTTGGGCTGGGGCATAATATGATGCGGTTGACTCCACCTCCTTGCCCTTCTCCTCATAAGTTTCTCCAGGATTCTTCTCAGACTTTGGACGTCCGCTCCAACAGTCTCGGGCAAAGTGTCCCGGCTTCCCACAGTTATAGCATGCGCCCGGGGTTTGGCCTGTAGTTGCCCTAGAAGCTCCAAAAGAAGGGGCTGGACCCAAAGTCCTAGCCTTCTTATACCCCTTACAAAAACCAGACCTTGAGGAAGTTGGCACCTTGAACTCCGTCTTCTTTGCACAAGAGTCCTTCTTCGCTTAAACTCTCTTCATATCTTTCTCCAATGATCGGGCCGTATTGACTAGGGTTAGGAAGCCCTGCATCATAGGCCCCGAGAGTAGTAGCCTTAGGTCATCACGCAGACCCTCGTAGAATCAGTTGTCTTACGCTCCTCATCAGCCAAAGTGGAGCTAGCATAACGACCCAACCGTGTGAACTCGTGGAGGTACTCATACACGCTACTATCTCCTTGGGACAACCTCTGGAACTCCTTCTCCATAGTGATCCTTTGAGCCGAGGGGAGGTATCTTGCCAAGAACAACCTTGAGAACTCTTCCATCGAGACATCCGAGAGTTGACTTCCACCCAAATGATGCAGCTCCAACCCTTCCCACCACAACCTCTCCTCACCTTCCAACAGGAAGGTTGCTATGGTGGTCTTTTGCCACTCCTCCGTCTCAGTAGCCGTCAAGACTCTCTTCACCCAAGAGAGCCAATCTTCAGCCTGGGATGGGGTTCCAGTACCCGAAAACACTAGAGGGTGAAAGATCATTACATGTTTGAGTTGCTTTTCTATCTCTCTTCTAGGTATCAACGGCTCTACCACCACTTGTTCGACCCTTCTAGGTTCCGACTCTTGAAGCGGTACCTGCTCCCCTGCAGGGGCAGGCTGCTACACTTGCCTTGCTGACTGGGCATTTATCATTGCAAACACTGCTTCCGCTATAAGTCTTATAGTTTCTACTGAAAGAGGGGTTGCAGGCATGTTATTAGGTGCACTGCTCTTCGCCGATTGCGGACGTTCTGACTGTCCAACACCGCTCCTAGTCACATATAGTAGCAAAAACCCTCGATTAGGCGACAAACAGATTGCTAAAAGCAATCATTGGAACACTCAGGTTCCTCAAACAAGTGTATTTACATTCCTAAGTGGACATTCATGGGTTCTTTTTATGTTATAACGATGAAGCACATACATGTGCTCACCACCCCTTAAAAGAATTCGCCCACGAATTCAAATAAGCAAGACTGAAATCGGTAGTCTGATACCAAATTGTAATACCCCTATCCATCACATGGCATATAACAGTAGGTCCGGCCGGGGCCCGACGCCATATACTACAGACAGACCGAAGGGTTACTAAATGAAACCATCCAACCAACATAACACGTCCTACACAGAATACAATCTAGCGAAAGAATTTTAAAGGTTGAAAAGTAAAAAACCCAAACCACAACATGAATGTCCACTAAAACCCAAAGTAGGAATGACAGAATAAATACGCCAAATAGTAATTGGCCTTATGACCTTACAAGTGTTTACCTAAAATAATAAATGTCTTCCAAACAACGACACACAGGCCGGTTACACATGAGCATAAAGAGTAAACATAGCTTTGGCCTTCAAGGGCTGGCTCAGCAATAAGGGCTTCAGCCCGGTATTTGCCACTAGGCTCCTCAGCACCTGCAAGCAACGTTCCACCGCAACAGTGGAAAACAAAAGCAACGGTCAGCTAAAACTGACCAAATTATAACGACCCCACCCCTAACTTGGGGTGGCGAAGCTCCTTCCCTGCAATACATTAATATTACCAAAACATGGTATTGAAAGTACATTCTAAGAACACTTCACCACAGGTGTAGGCATGCACGACCACACACCCCGTGCTCTCAGGGCACTTACTCGGTGAACCCGGTCCGAACCCAGTCCATTCCGCAGTTCCACCACCGCCCCCAGGACGGCAAATAATGTGAGCATTAAAGTCCTTTCAGTCGAAGCCTAGACTCGCTCTCCAAGCCATCTTTAACCAAACCACTTGGAGTGGGTAAGGATCCACCAACCCGTTGCTCACCTCGCCATGATAATTTAGCCATCAACGCGGGACAAGCTTCACCAAATCCCAATGTATCGATTATACAACAGTATATAACCCGGTTATGTACAAGGCTGGCTCCCAGGACACCAAAATGGCAGAAATTTGCTTCAGCCCAGATTTCCGGGTGCACCTTGGAGTTAATCCCCAAGACTCCCTGTTGCAATCTACCTCGTAGAAAACCCGAAAAATAACCATCGGCACGGAGCCTTCTCCGGCAATCCATGCCTAATGAAACATCACCGATCCAGACCAACTTGTCCGGGTAGGCTTCATACACCATGCCTATGTCCGTACTTTGATTCTGGACTCTATATGCAAAACTACGGAGACTATTCATGTCCACCCAAAGGAATACCTCACACTCACCACACACTCGCGAGAGCGGGTTTCCTATGCAAAAAGGAAGAGGACTTCATATGTACAAGAAGAGAATCGTTACCCTTGCTGTTCGCTTTGGCCCATGGAGAAGAGAAGAAACTAGACGGATGAAAAGCACCGCAATGGCCTCGCTCCACGGATCTGGACTCGGCTCGCGATTTAGGTCTCCGAAGCTCCACCGGCGGCCGGATTCCTCCTTCTTCTTCTTCCTTTCTCTCCCCTCTCTCTAACTCTTTTAGAAAGAGATTGACCTAAGAGAAATGAGGGTTTAACCCTCAACTCCTGGCCTTATAATAGCAGGGAGATCTCTGGACCGTTGGATCCTATTAGAAGGAAATGAACGACCATAATTCACCTTGAAAATCACTTTTCTGGGCCAAACACGGCCTGTGACACGACTGTGTCACAGGCTGTGTCCTATGATCTGAACACAATCATCGAGCACCAAACATGACATGGGCTCAGACACGCCCGTATCACTACTTGACACGCCCGTATTAGCTTCTGACACGCCCGTGCCACAAGGCGTGTTCCTCAAGCGACACAGGAAACCGTCACATCCCGACCAGAACACGGCTTCGTACATGCTCGTGTCCCAGCCCGTGTTTAACAATTGACATATGTCGTGCAAACACAGAGAAGGACACGGCTCTGGACATGGCTGTATCCCATACCGTGTGCCTGACACGGCTTCAGACACCCCCGTGTCCCAGACCGTGTACCTCATTTGACGCCGCCCTGCCAACACAGAGCAGGACACTGCCCTGGACATGCCCGTGTCACAGGCCGTGTGAACCTAACCAGGCACCAAATTGGTCTTAAAACATTATCGGTTCCTTTTTGAGTTTTGGGTCGTTACAAAGGGCTTCAAGAAGATAAAGGTAAGACCTAAGTAATCTCTTGAGCCCAGGTCTTCAACACTGAAAAAGAAAGGCTTTGCGAAAGAAGGGAAATGCCACCACTGTGGTAAGGCTAGTCATTGGAGGAGGAATTGTCCTTCGTACATTGAGGGTCTATAAAATATGAAGGGAGGTATGACTTCTGCTTTAGGTATCTAGGTTATAGAGATAAACCTTTATTTCCTTCATCCTGGGTATTGGATACCGGATGTGGTTCTCATATTTGTATAAATGTGCAGGAATAGGGAAGGAGAAGATTGCTGAGTAAAGGAGAGGTGGACCTGCGTGTTGGTAACAGAGTAAGAGTTGTTGCTGTCACCGTAGGAATTTACCGTCTTTCTTTGCCCAGTGGGCTTGTAATAGAACTTGATAATTGTTATTATGTTCCTTCGATAACTAGAAATATTATATCCATTTCATGCTTGGACATTATTGGATTTTCTTTTATTATTAAGAACAATTATTGTTCTATATTTAAAAATGATGTTTGTTATGGTATAGCCCAAACATTTAATGATTTATATGTTTTGAACTTAGACCATCAAATCTATAATATAGAAAATACTAAAAGACTAAAAATGAATGACTCAAACCTACGTAACTTTGGCATTGTCGTTTGGGCCATATAAATGAGAAACACATATCCAAGCTCCATAAATATGGACTACTGGACTCATTTGATTATGAATCATTTGAGAGATGCGAATCTTGTTTCGTAGGCAAGATGACTAAGGTCCCTTTCATTGGATTCAATGAGAGGGCTGATGATCTCTTGGGTATAGTACATAGTGATGTATGCAGACCCATGAGTTCTATGGCTAGAGGTGGGTATTTCTACTTTGTTACATTTACTGACGACTTCAGGAGATACATATACATGTATCTTATGAAGTGCAAATCCGAAACCATTGAAAAGTTCCAAGAGTTTAAGAATGAAGTAGAGAAACAGCTGGGTAAGAAGGTTAAAGCATTCTGATCTGATCAAGATGGCAAATACCTGAGTCATGAGTTTCGTGATCATCTGAAAGAGTGCAGTATTATATCACAGCTCATTCCACCTAGAACACCGCAGTATAATGGTGTCTCTTAGTGGAGGAATCACACTCTGTTAGACATGGTATGGTCGATGATGAGTCATGCAGATCTGCCTGTTTCCTTTTGGGGTTTTGCTCTAGAAACTGTTGCTTTTACACTAAATCATGCTCCAACAAAAGCGGTTCTGAAGACACCACATGAGATATAGACGGGGAAGCTTCCTAGTATGTCGTTCATTAAGGTTTGGGGCTGCGAGGCATATGTGCGACATCAAATGCCTAACAAGATGGAACCCAAGTCAGATAAGTGTTATCTTGTGGGGTATCCTAGGGAAACTAAAGGGTACTATTTCTACCTACTATCTGAGGGCAAAGTGTTTGTCGCAAGGACTGGTCTCTTTCTTGAGAAAGAGTTCTTAAGTAGAAAGACAGCCAGGGTAGAACTCGAAGAAGTTCAAGAACCACAAACCATGAATGAATGGGAATTGGAACCTGAGCCAGGACTATAAGTTATTTTAGCATGAGAGCCTGCTTAGGAAACACAAGTTCCACGTAGATCTAGTAGACCAAGGTTTGAGCCTGAGAGATATGGATTTTGTTGGATCTAGTGGTTAACCTTAGAGGGGGGGGGGTGAATAAGGTTTTCTTATCAGTTGAAAAATTCAAATTATTCTAGTCCAGAAAATAAGTACTGGAAGCTACCGCGGGCTGTTAGGTATCTAACGCACGACGGTAAGTTACAAAACTCGTTTTTCTGGGCAAATCACCCTTTGGAGAAATAAACACACTAGAGAGAATTTGATCGTACACCACATAGAAGAATAGAAACACCGAAACTAACTTTATTAAAAATAGAATCAACACAAAGTTCTTAACAATTACAAAAACATGATCCCCGTGACGCCGAAGATCGAAGGCGGTGAGAAAGAAACACTCTTTTGTTTTTTATACCGACCCGCTCCACGCACCGGTTGGCTCTCTCCCTTTCCATCCAATAAAGGTCTTCGAGCCGACCCTTCACCTTCACGCAAGGAAGGGTCTTAGAGCCCTGCTAGATCACCTGATATAGACATCCCAACCCTGTGACTATTTCCCATGGAATCCTTCCCGGATTACGATGACCTTCACCGGTTGATTTTCCTCAGCACAAGAATGAAAAGAAAAGAAGATTACAAAAAAGAAGGTTTAAAGAAACTAAGATTAAAGTCTCCCTCTTAATGATTTCTCTATATCGTGATCCATGGTCTGTGCTTGAGATCTCCGTGTGCTTGCAACCGGTCCTCTCTTCGTACTCGATGTAGTCTTTGGATCGGCGGAGTTCTTCGTTCATGAACCGGAGGGATGCAGAGTTCTTTTCCTTCGACAAAGATGATTGGAACAGAACACAGAGAGGTGGCCGAACCCTAGAATGCACGAACTTGTCCTTTTTCGTCTTCGATCATCAACATAGAAACCGAGGCGGCTTTATATACGTCTTCATAAAAATAGGTTGTTGGGTACATTGGACACAATGTGTTTGATTTGAAGAAGCCCTTTCAACTCAATGATATACACAAATATGTATTTGATGTATATTTGAGTTCATGCTTGCAGGTTACCTATGTCATATTGATTTGATAGGTAGTCCAAGTTACGTTGACAGGTAGACTCTAAGAAGCTGAATAAAAAGTTAATAAAATTGTCTAAGGACAAAAGCATCGAGTGATGTCAGCAAAGTGCTGAGTGAAGTCAGCACAGTCAGCATCTAGCAACTTGTAGTGCAAAAATTTAGCTAAGAACAAAAATGTCGACAAACTTCAACTATGTCGACACCTTTGTAGAAGTTGTGTCGAGACAAGTCTGTTATCTCGACACCTTGAAGACTAATTCAGCAGTGTCGAGACAAGTCAAATATCTCAACACTTTAAAGCTTAAGACAATTATGTCGAGACAATACAACTGTCTCGACACAAAGAAGACTGAAGTGTAGACTTAAACAAGTGTCGACATTAGCAGACTGGAGTGTCGAGACAATTCAACTGTCTCGACACTGTGAATAATTAAAGCAAGTATACAAGTGTTGACCCCAGCAGACTGGAGTGTCGAGATAATTCAACTGTCTCGACACACTGAAGAATTAAAGCAAGTATATAAGTGTCGACACTAGTAGACTGGAGTGTCAAGACAATTCAACTGTCACAACATATTGAAGAATTAAAGCAAGTATACAAGTGTCGACACCAGCAGACTGGAGTTTCAAGATAATTCAACTGTCTCGACATAGTGAAGAATTAAAGCAAGTATAAAAGTGTCGACACCCAGCAGACATTTGTGTCGAGACAATTCAACTTTCTCGACACAGTGTAGATTCACAGATATCGACATAGATGGTTGTTGGGTCCATTGCCCACATTGTCCTAGATTTTAGGAAGTCAATCTTGTCATTGATATACATATAGTTGTAGTTGATAGTGATGGGACAGGTAGCCTAAATGGCTAAGTCAGGTAAACTCTTACCTAAGATGTAGATAGATAAAAATTTGTATAAGTCCACAGGCATTGAGTGAAGGCTACTCCCTCAACGCCAGATGACTTATAGTGTTGAGTAGAGCCTTTAAAGTCAAAGACAAAGATGGCAGGCTGGAAATGTGGCTAAGTCCACAGGCGTTGAGTGAAGTTAACTCACTCAACGCCATACAACAAAAGGCTGTGAGATAGAATAATGTTGTAAAGGCCTAAGTAGAAGTGAGCAGAAAAGTGGCTAAGTCCATAGGCATTGAGTATAGCTCACTCACTCAATAACATAGCTTCATAATCATTGAGTATAGCTCAGTCAGTCAACGCCACAAAAAAACTGTGAATATTTACTAAGTCCACAGATGTTGAGTGAGGCAAGCTCACTCAACGCCATGTGATATTGCGTTGATTAATTCTTAAAGAAAGTGTTCTTCTTGACATAGAAATTTTGCTAAGTCCAAATGCGTTGAGTATAGCTCACTCACTCAACGCAAGATAATAGAAGTGTCTGTTAAGTAGTTTGATGTTGAGTGGAGCTTACTCAATAAACACCAAGAAGCAGTAAAACTAGCTAAGGCAAAAAGCGTTGAGTGAGCCATGCTCACTCAACGCTCTAAACGCTTAAGATGCAGCAGACGCAGAAAATTGGCTAAGGCAAAAAGCATTTAGTGAGGTATGCTCACTCAACGCTCTCAATGCCTAATTTATAGAATGCATAGGCTAAGGCACAAAATGTTGAGTGAGGTGTGCTCACTGAACACTCTCAACACCTAGCATGCAAAAGTGGCTGAAGCATATGCTAAGGTAAAAAGCATTGAATGAGGCTTGCTTACTCAACACTGTCAACGCCTAGATATACAGAATTCTGTCTAAGTGTTTTTGGCGTTGAGTGAAGCTCATTCACTCAACGCCTATTCTACTGATGCTCGATTTTGGCTAAGTCCACAGGTGCTGACGTCAGCAAAATTGACAAAGTCAACTAAATTCAAATCAGGTACGGAGAAGCTACAGAACACGACAAACTCTGCCAAGAAGCTACTATAGATCTTCTTCCGTTAAAGCAAGGCTTGACATGAGAAGACATTCTCATTTTCTCTCACACACTCTCTTGCTTAGTTCTGGAGAGGGTAGAGGAGGAAAAGTCCAGGAGCTCTTGTGGAGATCGATCCAAGGTGTGCTTGTGCTTGGAATAAAGATCCGACACTAGATCCGTGAAGAGGAAAGCGACGTGCTCGTTTCTAACTGGATAGAACGCTAATGCCATGGCTCCAAAACGAACTACAAGGGTAATGATCTTTCTTCTTGGACAAGTGAAGTCCTTCTTTTGGCATATGCATGGAATCCCCCACCAAAAGGTGGAGAATTGAGGGAATTCCTTTGGGTTGATTCATGAAATCCCCAGCGAGTCTTGTACATAGATTGGAAAATGTGCAGTATGGAATAAGCATGCTGTGTGAAGCCCATCTAGACAGGTTGGTCTGGTTTGGTGATGTTTATTTTGTTTGCCGGAGAAGACTCCGAGTATAAACGAGTAATATACAGGGTCTGCAGGGTACTGTATTTGCATTCCAGGAAAATACCCTAGAAATCCACGGTTTCAATAACTGTTGGATACTGCCTGGAGACGGTGAGTATCGCTGACGGCGATAGCTCTTGGAGAGCTATTTGTGGTGTGAAAGACCAATTTTCTGGCACTGTAGGATGCTGCAGGGTTAGAGTTGAGTTTGGGCGCAGAAAGAGAACTTCTGTTGGTCCCGACAAGCGATCGTGACGAATGCTGGAACTAACTCCCTATTTGATTGTGAAGCCAGTCCTTGGAGGACAGTGTGGCTATTGTGAGCTGCGAGCTCTTAAAAGCCAGTGCGCTAAATGGGTAAGGGGAAAGCTGACCCGCATTGTTTGAGCAACGGGCAAGGCTGAACTGTACCTGCGTTATGTCTGACCGGCTGGTAGACCGAAGTTATTGGTCTCGTTGGAGCGCATAATGAGAGTCTTAGGCCTACGTGCCATTAAGACTAAAATGCTCAAACTTGTCATTATGTCTGGGACCTCTGAACGGTGGTGGGTCCCTAGTTTTTGATGCGGTCTACAGCAAGTGTACCAGACACACAAGTAATATAAAATGGGCGAATTTTCCCAAGTATTGATCTCGAGGGAACACAGTAAGGTGGAGTTAATTTTGAGGAGGACTTGAGATTGAAGTCCTTAGGTGGGAGTTTATGAAGGGTGTTTTGATTATTGCGGAAAAAGAAAGTAAAACTCTATCAACTACTCCTATGCGTAGAACAGGGTCAAAGCAATAATAGACTTTCTGAGTTGTAGAATAACCCAAAAAGACACACTTGGTGGAACGGGGTGAAAGATTGTTGCGGGTAGCGGAAGGAGCATGCACAAAAGCTGTGCATCCAATGATATGGAGAGGGAGAGGAAATGGTTCCTGGCCTGGGTAGAGAATGGAGAATGGGGTCTTGCCGTGGAGAACCGTAGAGGGAACTCGATTGATAAGATAGAAGGTGAGGAGAACAGCATAGCCCTAGTAGGAGCGAGGTACCTGCATCTGCGTCATGAGAGTGCGAGCGACATCAAGGAGGTGACAGTTTTTACGCTCTACCACCCCATTTTGCTGGGATGTGTAAACACAGCTGGTCTGATGAACAAGACCATGCTGCATACAAAAAGAGGAGAACTCATGACTAAGATATTCTTTAGCGTTATCAGAGCGCAAAATTTTAATAGAAATATTAAACTGAGTTCGAACCATACAATAAAATGATTGCAATATAAAAAATAATTCAGGGCGATCTTTTAATAGATACACCCAGGTACATCGAGATAAATCATCAATAAATGTTACAAAGTAAGACCTACCCCGACCAATAGTGAGGGTAGGAGAAGGACCCCATACATAAGAATGAATAAGATCAAACGGATGAGAGGAGCCACAACTCTGCTTTGGCGGGAAGGAGGAGCGGTGATGTTTGCCAAGCTAACATGCATCACAGTTGAGCGGAGGACTGGTCGAAGGTAGGTGGGGCAGAAGCTGACGAAGAATCCGAGGAGGAGTATGTCCAAGGCGAAGATGCCATTGAAGCAGATCTATAGAAGAGGAGGAGAATGCAGACAGAGCAGAAACATTGTCGAGAAAGTAGAGGCCTCCGCTCTCAGTCCCAATAGCAATCGTCCGTTGGGTGCTCGGGTCCTGAAAAGAACAAGAAGTGGGAGTGAATAAGACGGAGCACTGGAGTTGCTTGCATAAGGTAGTAATAGATAATAAATTGCACGGGAACTTCGGGACATAAAGGGTGTCCACCAAACGAAGTGACGGGGTGACTTGAACCATGCCCGTCCCGTGAACCGGGGAAGGCGAGCCATCCACAATAAGAACTGGGGGAAACCGATCATGCGTTTCGAGGAGAGAGAAGAATTGAGGGTTTCCAGCCATGTAATTCATCACACCAGAGTCAATCAGCCATTTACCTTGGGTAACGACATGGGCACTACCTGAAGTCGTGGCCACAGAGGAAGAGCTCCGAGAAGAGCCGGAGGTGGAGGAAGATGCATCACCAGAGGGGCAAAGATTAGGATGTTTCTGCCAGCAACGGTCAACAGAATGACCGGTACGACCACAGTGAGAGCAGAGGAACCTAGACAAACTGCGCCCGCCTAACTGGCTGCGTCCACTGGGGCCACCCCATTGAGCTTGGTGAGCATAAGAGTCCTGGGGAGGAGGGGAGGACAACAAAGGATGCTGGAGCAGCGAAGTAACAATGGCGATGCAAGCCGCGGTGGCATCCAAGGTTGGAGACTCCGGCTCACTCAAGATTTGTTGGAGGATCAGATCATAAGTATCCGGAAGTCGCAGAAGATAACAAACAACCAGGAGTTCCTGGAAGTACTTGTGCTGCTCGGCCAAGTCCGCGGAGAAGTGGCGATTCTGGATGATTTCTGCACCAAGAGCTTGAATCTGCTAATAAGCCGCAGTAGGAGACATGGAAGGGCGGGAGAAGAGGTCCGCATAAAGAGTATAAATACGGGACGTCTGGGCCCCCTTAGAGTAGAGAGCAGCGAGGTAAAGCCAGGTAGCCTTAACCGTTTCATCATCGCGTATGACGGGAAGGCATTCATAAGAGAGGCTGCTGGACAGCCAAGTGCAGACAAGCACATCATTTTCATCCCAGTCCTGAAAGGGAGCAGAGTCGGGAGGAGGGTCATCGGTGAGGTGATGACATTTGCGCTGAGAACGAAGAAGAAAGGTGAAAGAAATGCTCCAATCCGGATAATTGGAACCAACTAGTTTAGAAACCGTGCCAAGGTTTCCGGAAGGAGTAGGAGGAGGAGGAGGATAGGCCACAGGAGTGGTGGAGGTAGAGATGACGGGGGTGGAGATATCAAAGTTGGTCATTTGAAGGAGGAAACAAAGAAAGCCGCGCGAATAGAATAGAGGTCGCGCGGATAGAAAGCAGGGAAGCCGCGCGAGTAGAACAGAGGTCTCGCGAATAGAAAGCAGGGAAGCCGCGCGAGTAGAACAGAGGTCGTGCTAGTATAAGGAGTCCGCAATAACAACGACAAGAGAGAAGAAACTGCAACGGAAAAGAGAGGAAACTGCAACGATCACGGTGTCAGCACACCAGCGATAAGAAGGGCCACGACCAGGAAGCAGATCAAAGCACAGGGGTAGAGGTCGTACGAACTAGGAAGGTCGCGATAAAAAAATAAGAGATCGCGCAAACAGGAAAGAGTTCGGGTGAATAAAGAATAAGTCACGCGAACAAAAAGGGTTCGAGCGAACGAGAAGAGAGAGCGGAGAGACTGCGAAGATAGGTCGCAGAAACGAGGGAAAGAGGTCGCGCAAACAGGGCAGCGACAAAGAAAGGAAACCGCATGGATAGGTAGGAAACCGGGCGAACAGAGAACGGAGTCGCGCAGAAAGAAGAGACTAAGGATTTAGGGTGAATCGGTCGTTTCCTCTGATACCATGTGAGAGTAGCGAACAGGCGATTAAAAACACTCCAGAAATTTGAATAATTGAAAGTTTTATTATCCAAAAAGTTATCATTTACAAAGGTATGACCTCCCTTTTATTGAATGGAGGAGAGAAGAGAGAATACATATACACAATGTGGGACTAAAAAAGCAAAATACAGAGCTGGGCGGCTAGAATAAAGAGACCGATCAGGCCTACAAGGCCGCGCGGTTAGACAACACTAACCGCTCGACAACACCAGAGACATAAGAGAACATGTTGCAGTAGTAGACCGCAAGACCGCAAGACCGCAGGACCGCAAGGGTACCAACAACAATAGTCTGGACATCAATCCGCTGGAGATAAGCCGCCTTACCATGCGGTTAACAACCCGCTGATTTTTAACCGCCAGTCCGCTCAGTCATACTTCAACACACTCAATGCCATATCTTCATAATCATTGAGTATAGCTTAGTCAGTCAACGCCACAGGAAAACTGTGAATATTTACTAAGTCCACAGATGTTGAGTGAGGCAAGCTCACTGATGCACATAAAATACGGCAAGCGTACCGGTCGCACAAGTAATAAAGTTGGGAATAAATCCCCGGATGTCGGTCTCTTGAGGAATGCAATTGGCGTCGAACGATTTAGACTCCAAAACTATTGTTATGAGAGTTAATTGAAATAAGAAAAAGAAGGGGGGCTTTGGTTGGTGGTCTTACGACCAATTACACTAATGTAAACTATGCGGGTCGCAATCACCGCTTCTCAAGGCGAGATGGATGTAGCGGCCGCGATGCCGTACTTCGGTTGGCGAGTGGACGGAAGTCTAGCGAGTGAGGTGGTTAGCGCGGAGTGGAATTGAGTGCAACGAATGTGTGGAGTGGAGTGAGATGGAGCGAGGCGCACCAAATGATAATTCTCACAAACATGAAGAAGCACAAAAGATCCAATTTAACATCAGAAATTTATGTTCATTACATGCATATACAATCCATACAACAAGGAGAGAGAGAGAATGCAAAACCGCGAGATCGAAGATCCACCGCGGTTGTTGGCCGGAGGTGCGGGCTGTCAATCCGCTTCCAAGCGCAGTCCGAGGAGGGCTTTCGGTACCACCGAGCTGTCACCTCGAGGGCCTGTAATTCCGTTCTCTAGGTATGCTTCGTCTTCTTCCTTGGTGGAGAGCTCGGAGAAGAATGCTTCGATGGCCGGGAGGGTCACCGGAGGAGGAGGAATGCTTTAGAATCGCCGGAGAAGGTCCTCCCGATGGTGGGGATGAAGGTGGAGGCGAAGGAAGATGCTGGAGGGCAAAACGGCGGACTGGCGTAGGCTCCGTAATAATCCGCTTGCCCTAATTCGCGAAACAACGCTTTTTATAGCTTGCAGAATAAATAGGGCGCACGACCACGGGCGCACGACCAGTGGTCGTGCGCGACCAAGGTCAGTGCCCGTGCGCGAGCAACCTGAAGACCTGCATCAGAAAATAAATGGTCGCGCACGATCAGCAGCGCACGATCAGTGATCGTGCGAGGCAATGCTGATGATCGTGCGGATGGCCAGACAGAACTTTCGTAAAATGGGATATGCCTGCGCACGATCAACGCCGCACGAACAGTGGTCGTGCGCGGTATGGCAAGTGATCGTGCGGAAGGTTCAAGACAGGGATTTCAGAAATGAGTCCGGGCTGCGCACGATCGGTGATCGTGCGCCAGGAGGTCGATGGTCGTGCGTGGGTAAAAACGCACGACCACTGGCTCCTTTGCCAAAAACAGTGAAATGCCTATCCCGGACGCCCACACGATCCCAGAACCTGCAGGAAAACTGCACGGGACATCGATCGCGGCAGACACAGCAAACAATAATAATCATGACAAGAATGAAAATGCACACAGTACAGAGATGGGCTAAAAAGGTGCACATGGCGTGGAATGCCGCAGCTAACCAAAAAGAGTACTAATGGCGCTAAAAGATAGTGCAAAGCTGACGAAAAAGGCCTAGATGAGTCCAAAATAAGATATAAAATAGGGACTCATCACACTCCCAGACTTAACCATTTGCACGTCCCGGGCAAATAATCACCTCGTGGACTCAAAAATGGCAAGCTGACGTAGTAATTTCAAAATACAGTAGGACGAGAAATCGAGAAACACAAGTGCATAGAAAATATAATAGAAGGAGTTTTTAATCATGCTAAGCAATTTATAATTTTCGATAAACGTAAATAAATACTGTCACTACTCAAAGATTGAATTTCCGGAGAATCGCGCGGTCATGTGTAGGAAGAAAATAGGCAAGTCGGATGGCGGAGCATTGCCAAAGAGCGGGGCTCTTGATCACCTCCAAAGGAATCCACCAATGTCGGGGACCATATGCTTGCCCGTTCACACTTTCTCCACGATGCTAGTTCGACTCGAGCATAAATCCGTAGGACTTTAGGTGAAGAGTTGGGGCTTGGGTGTAGACGTAGGTATGGATGAAAAAGCTGAAAACGAAGGCTACGCACAACCCAACGAAGCTCGCACAAAAACAGATTTCCCAGTAGCAGAATGAATGCGAGTGCACCACACCCCCAGACCTGGTTTTTACAACATGGGTGTGTGCACCGCCTACCCCAAAACAGATTTTCATTTATACTTTTTATTTTCGCTTTTTCTTTTCTTTTTCACAATTTTTGCTTTTATAAATTTTGTTTTTCTTTCTTTCTTTTTCAAATTCTTGAATTTCAGCAAATATGACAAGATGGCAAATCCACAATATTCACAAAACCACCTCCCACATCAACAACCCAACGAGAAAAATGCTTGGAACTAGAGCTCGACGCGGGTGTGCGACTAGGAGTGGCTTGAGGCATTGGTGAATTGAGTGTGAAGCTGAAACAAAAGGAAGGTAGGCTCAACGGGGCTAGCGAGGGCTATGTTAGGACGGGTGCAAGGCACAACCGGGCCGAAGTGATGGCCTACGTCACGCTCACGCTCGACTAACCGTGCACCAATGCTTCGAAAGTAGCATGGGGCAAGTTCTTAGTCATCGAGAAAAGTGATCCGTCCTCCCGACTCTAGCAATACAAAGCTAGCGACGCCTACACACATTCCTACACCACCGAGTGATTACTCCGGATTCATAGATTTGAGTAGGACATACAGTATTTACGAGTGCAGAAAAAATATAAATTGCAAGCATAAAGAAAAACTAAATCTATACAATTTCTACACAACGCGAGCACTCGATTAGGAGCACTGCACGAGTTTCGAACTACTCTAAATCAAAATCCTACGTCAGCACCACCATCTTAAAGTTTACACAAAATAATACATCAACTCGAGCCGCACGCGTGGTCAAGTGCGCGCTCATGTGGGCGCCAACGTGTGTGCAGCAGAAGAGAAAAAACTACTGGCATGCGAAATTAAATGTGCTCGTGGAGTGCACAGGCGGCTCTTCCCCCCAGACTTGAATGAAAACATAAGGAAGTAAAATAGACATTCAACCAAGGAATGAAATCTGAAGCGAGAGAGAGTACCTAAGCTCCAAAGAGGGGAGCATACCAGAAGATTGCGTGATGATTCGCGGGAGTTGCTACTTCGCACAAAAGAATAGCTGAACCTGCGAATTAGGCCGAACAATAGAAAGTACAAAAAAATAGAAGACATAAAATAAAAAGCATAAACGAGGGGACAAAAGGGTCCAAGCTTGGGTTGTCTCCCGGATAGCCCTTTTGTTTACCGTCCTTAAGATGGACCAAATACCTGTATTAGCAGCTGTATATAATGTTTTTGCAGCAAAATAGATAAATAACGACCAAAAATAAAATAAAATAAAACGGACAAACAAGAAACACAGATTCTGAAGACACAAATGCAGAGGTAGCTGTGGGGTGGAGGAATTGCACTCATTCCTCGTCGCTGCTGTCGATCTCAACGGGCGGCGGGCGGGGAGCGGGAGCGGAACGAACTGGCGGCGGAGGGATGCTCAGGCCACCACGCAACGCCTGCTGATATACCAAGTTTTGCACCCACAACTGGGAGGCCTCGATGTCCGCAAGGCGCTCATTCAGAAATGGAATGTTCTGACCCTGCGCAGCACTGAAATGAGGGTCGGGCTGCCTCTCTGGCTCAGCAGATGGTGGCCGAGAACGACGTGGCTGAGTGCCTCCTGCAGCTCTCCGCCTACCCATGGCGGAAGATTCTGGAGCAACTTCATCCTCGTCCTCCTGCAAAGCTCCTCGGGCGTCACCTGGCATAACAATCTCGAATCGACGATCGGATCGCCTCCCAATAACACGCAGCAGATGAAAACTGACCATGTTGGCTCGGGTGATGACAGAAGGGGTGGTAACCTGCTCCATCGGCGGCAAACTATCCCAAACTCCCAAATTCTTGGCGATGCGAGTGATGTAGTAAGCGCCACCGATCGCGCCGGCGAGACGATAAGTAGCCTCATGATGGAAGAATGTCGCCAGCATATAACCAAGGTGGATGGGTTCCCGACGGAGCATGCTATAAAGTGAAACTAAATCCTACCACCCAACCACATTCTGACTAAGTGACCGCGCCGTGAGTGAGTGGCTAAGAAGATGCTGAAGATACCGCAAGGCAGGGGAAATGATCTTGGTCGACTTGGCCTTCCGAGCCACATACTCCTCGTCGGAACCGGTAATTTCGCGCCAAGCAGACCCATGGGAGGACCCTTCAGGGAAGCCGGAGCCTAAACCTTGTGGTTCTGAGGCATCTGAGTAGAATCCGGCTCGGACGCCAAGCTCATGGATGGTCATGGAAATGACCCGTCCCCGAATCCGGAAGGAGCATTCAACAGGGCGATAGCCCCGAGTGTTGCATTCCCACTCAAACGTGGAGAGGAACTCCAAAGTGAGCTCTTTGAATCCGGGTTCGCGGCACTCGAAAACGTGGCTCCACTTGTCAAATGAGTAAAGGTGGAGGATAGAATCCGCAAGAACACCGCCGTCGCCAATGGACCTTAACTCCTCCCAGTCCACAAGACGCTGAGGGAGGAAGGGTTTGTTCTTCAAATCAGTAAACCAGCGCTGGTGGGTGTTCTTCTGAAATGCCGCCATCCTCTGCAGCACCTGAGCCGGAGTGGAGCGCTGGTAGGCGTTGACAGCCCTGCGGTTAGAGGTAGAAGCCATTGCAAGAGGAAGATACGGTGGAGCGAGGAGGGAAGAAATCTCCCGGAGATTTGCCGGAGAAGAAGAGGGGGATGGAAGCTCGAGAGAACGACGCACGACGAAAGCTCGGGAGCGGGGAATTAGGGCGCACGCTCGGCACAGCCCGAGCGGCCTTTTTATAAAAACTGGGCCGACCGCACGATCACTGATCGTGCGAAAATAAATAGCGCGCACAATCACTGATCGTGCGCGATACTTAAAAATTACAGGCAGCCAATTTTTGTACCAAGATCGCTCGGATAATGCTGAGGGTGCGCTAGGGAGATACAGAAATAAGGCAAAGCTACCGCAAGCATTTTTAGACTAAAAGGCAAGAATATATAAGATGAGATGAGAAAAGTGGAAGAAAATTGCCCAAAAATTCTAAAAGAAAAGAAAAGAATACGCTATCGAGATAACTATTGGGTTTTCTGTCTCCCAACAGGACTTATTCAAATTCTCGACATTGCTTAACTGATTGGCGTATGGAAATGGAAATGCCCAGGCAATTGTTCTTGCTCGCGTGTTGGTAGCGGGTACTGGTATGGAGACAGAACAAATGTCCCACTACCTGTATAAGTACACCTGCCATGAGTGTCAGGCATGGGCAAGACATAACTTGTGAAGTTCTTCATTTCCAACTCCACCTGCATCTGGTTGCTAGCAGACATAGGCCGCATTACAAGCCCTTGCACTGGTTGAACCGGTTCCAAGATGGAATCCTGCAGGGAAGTGGAAACAAGAACAGGGTCAAGAAATAAATCAGAAGAATAACATAAACAATCCTTAATCTTGGAAATGATCCCGGAATCATCTCCCGTTGGTGGAATTGCAGAAATCTGAACACCACTGTCCAGGATGGTGCAAGAAGTTCCTAACGCAGCATCCATTCCATCCGCACATTGGACATCCTCACATGGGGTGAAGGTAGCAACCTCAACCACGGAAATGTCCTCCTCGACCGGATCTAACAGAAAGCTGAGAGTGCTAGTTTCCACCTGCGAATCAGCCTCAACAGAAACATCAGAAAAAGAATGAATACTATGCAAAGCGGAAGGCGGAGGTACAGAACTCAACGGGAAGTCAAGAACTGTCTCTTCGCAACCGGACTCGATGCTAGGTGATGCATGTTCATCAGAAGTATACGTATCCATGCCGGGATGGGGATCGACACAAGCATCGGGGCATGTACCGGAAGTGCTTTCTCCAAAACATGGAGATGGCATCGATGCATATCCCGAGGCTGAAGGAGTGCTGCTCACGGTGGAAGTGGGAATAATCCGGAAGTCCGGCTCATTATCCACTTCCAATTCAGCTAAATAAGCAGTGCCGTCCTTCAATGCATGATCCCAGCTTCGACAAAAGATGCACTGCTTAGCCGGCTTCCGCGGTGAAGCGTTTGCTAAAGCCGAGAAAAAGTAATGCGGTAATGGCTCTGCTGGTCGGTGGATGACCGGCTTATGTCTACGAAATGTAGAGTCGTGAATTTCCTGGGAACTATATTTCTGGGGACATCGATCACTTGCATGCGAGATATCTCCACAATGAGGGCAACGAATATTGAAATTGGCCCACATTGCGGAAATATCAAAGTCAAACCGAAGCAGCTACTTTGCAAAGATTCATCGCGCAAAACTTACAATTCCAACAATGAACTACAACAGAAGAGAAAAGAAATGAAACAGAGCAAAACAAATTAACTCGAATACCAATATTTTCAGAAATCATGATCGTTCAACAGTTGCATTCCCCGGCAACAGCGCCAAAAACTTGATGCGCATAAAATACGGCAAGCGTACTGGTCGCACAAGTAATAAAGTTGGGAATAAATCCCCGGATGTCGGTCTCTTGAGGAATGCAATTCGCGTCGAACGATTTAGACTCCAAAACTATTGTTATGAGAGTTAATTGAAATAAGCAAAAGAAGGGGGGCTTTGGTTGGTGGTCTTACGACCAATTACACTAATGTAAACTATGCGGGTCGCAATCACCGCTTCTCAAGGCGAGATGGATGTAGCGGCCGCGATGCCGTACTTCGGTTGGCGAGTGGACGGAAGTCTAGCGAGTGAGGTGATTAGCGCGGAGTGGAATTGAGTGCAACGAATGTGTGGAGTGGAGTGAGATGGAGCGAGGCGCACCAAATGATAATTCTCACAAACATGAAGAAGCACAAAAGATCCAATTTAACATCAGAAATTTATGTTCATTACATGCATATACAATCCATACAACAAGGAGAGAGAGAGAATGCAAAACCGCGAGATCGAAGATCCACCGCGGTTGTTGGCCGGAGGTGCGGGTTGTCAATCCACTTCCAAGCGCAGTCCGAGGAGGGCTTCCGGTACCACCGAGCTGTCACCTCGAGGGCCTGTAATTCCGTTCTCTAGGTATGCTTCGTCTTCTTCCTTGGTGGAGAGCTCGGAGAAGAATGCTTCGATGGTCGGGAGGGTCACCGGAGGAGGAGGAATGCTTTAGAATCGCCGGAGAAGGTCCTCCCGATGGTGGGGATGAAGGTGGAGGCGAAGGAAGATGCTGGAGGGCGAAACGGCGGACTGGCGTAGGCTCCATAATAATCCGCTTGCCCTAATTCGCGGAACAACGCTTTTTATAGCTTGCAGAATAAATAGGGCGCACGACCACGGGCGCACGACCAGTGGTCGTGTGCGACCAAGGTCAGCGCCCGTGCGCGAGCAACCTGAAGACCTGCATCAGAAAATAAATGGTCGCGCATGATCAGCAGCGCACGATCAGTGATCGTGCGAGGCAATGCTGATGATTGTACGGATGGCCAGACAGAACTTTCGTAAAATGGGATATGCCTGCGCACGATCAACGCCGCACGAACAGTGGTCGTGCGTGGTATGGCAAGTGATCGTGCGGAAGGTTCAAGACAGGGATTTCAGAAATGAGTCCGGGCTGCGCACGATCGATGATCGTGCGCCAGGAGGTCGATGGTCGTGCGTGGGTAAAAACGCACGACCACTGGCTCCTTTGCCAAAAACAGTGAAATGCCTATCCCGGACGCCCACACGATCCCAGAACCTGCAGGAAAACTGCACGGGACATCGATCGCGGCAGACACAGCAAACAATAATAATCATGACAAGAATGAAAATGCACACAACACAGAGATGGGCTAAAAAGATGCACATGGCGTGGAATGCCGCAGCTAACCAAAAAGAGTACTAATGGCGCTAAAAGATAGTGCAAAGCTGACGAAAAAGGCCTAGATGAGTCCAAAATAAGATATAAAATAGGGACTCATCACTCACTCAATGCCATGTGATATTGCGTTGACTAATTCTCAAAGGAAGTGTTCTTCTTGACATAGAAATTTGGCTAAGTCCAAATGCGTTGAGTGTAGCTCACTCACTCAACACCAGATTACAGAAGTGTCTGTTAAGTAGTTTGACGTTGAGTGACGCTTACTCAATAAACGCCAAGAAGCAGTAAAATAGGCTAAGGCAAAAAGCGTTGAGTGAGACATGCTCACTCAATACTTAAGATGCCGCAGACGCAGAAAATTGGCTAAGACAAAAAGCATTGAGTGAGGTATGCTCACTCAACGCTCTCAATGCCTAATTTATAGAATGCATAGGCTAAGGCACAAAACGTTGAGTGAGGTGTGCTCACTCAATGCTCTCAATGCCTAGCATGCAGAAGTGGCTGAAGCATATGCTAAGGTAAAAAGCATTGAATGAGGCTTGCTCACTCAACACTGTCAACGCCTAGATATACAAAATTCTGTCTAAGTGTTTTTGGCATTGAGTGAAGCTCATTCACTCAACTCCTATTCTACTGATGCTCGATTTTGGCTAAGTCCACAGGTGTTGACGTTAGCAAAATCGACAAAGTCAATTAAGTTCAAATCAAGTACGGAGAAGCTACAGAACACGACAAACTTTACCAAGAAGCTACTATACGTCTTCTTCCGTTAAAGCAAGGCTGGACATGAGAAGACATTCTCATTTTCTCTCACACACTCTCTTGCTTAGTTCTGGAGAGGGTAGAGGAGGAAAAGTCCAGGAGCTCTTGTGAAGATCGATCTAAGGTGTGCTTGTGCTTGGAATCAAGATCCGATACTAGATTCGTGAAGAGAAAAACGACGTGCTCGTTTCCAACTGGATAGAACGCTAACGCCATGGCTCCAAAACGAACTACAAGGGTAATGATCTTCCTTCTTGGACAAGTGAAGTCCTTCTTTTGGCATATGAATGGAATCCCCCACCAAAAGGTGGAGAATCGAGGGAATTCCTTTGGGTTGATTCATGAAATCCCCAACGAGTCTTGTACATAGATTGGAAAATGTGTAGTATGGAATAAGCATGCTGTGTGAAACCCATCTAGACAGGTTGGTCTGGTTTGGTGATGTTTATTTTGCGTGCCGGAGAAGACTCCGAGTATAAACGAGTAATATACGGGGTCTGTAGGGTACTGAATTTGCATTCCAGGAAAATACCCTTGAAATCCACGGTTTCAATACCTGTTGGATATCGCCTGGCGACGGTGAGTATCGCTGACGGCGATAGATCTTGGAGAGCTATTTGTGGTGTGAAAGACCAATTTTTTGCACTGTTGGATACTGCAGGGTTTGAGTTGTGTTTGGGCGCAGAAAGAGAACTTCTGTTTGTCCCGACAAGCGATCGTGACGAACACTGGCACGAACTCTCTTTTTGATTGTGAAGCCAGTCCTTGGAGGATAGTGTGGCTATTGTGAGCTGCGAGCTCTTAAAGGCCAGTGTGCCAAACGGGTAAGGGGAAAACTGACCTGCGTCGTTTGAGCAACGGGCAAGGTTGAACTGTACCCGCATTATGTCTAACCGACTGGTAGACCGAAGTTATTGGTCTCGTTGGAGCGCATAATGAGAGTCTTAGGCCTGCGTGCTATTAAGACTAAAATGCTCAAACTTGTTATTATGTCTGGGACCTCTGAACGGTGGTGGGACCCTAGTTTTTGATGCGGTCTACGACAAGTGTACCGGTCTTACAAGTAATATAAAATGGGTGAATTTTCCCAAGTATCGATCTCGAGGGAACACAGTAAGGTTGAGTTAATTTTGAGGAGGACTTGAGATTGAAGTCCTTAGGTCAGAGTGTAACATCCCATTTTTGGCTAGAACCCTTGGAGTCGGTCTGTCGTGACAGAACCCTAGGGAGCCCAAGAATTGAAGTCCATCAGCGCTGAATTTTCAGTCGCGGGTTCGTCACGCCCGTGACCTACGTGTCATGCCCGTGACCTAAGTGTCACGCCCGTGACCTAGGGCGTGACCCCCTTCGACGATCGTCGATCTCCGCGAGACGATCGTCGAGGGCAGAATTTGCATCAAGGCCCCGTCACGCCCGTGACTTAGGTGTCATGCCGGTGACTTAGGGCGTGACCCCCTTCGACGATCGTCGGTCTCAGCGAGACGATCGTCGAGCGCAGAATTTGCATCATGGCCCTGTCACTCCCGTGACCTATGTGTCACGCCCGTGACCTAGGGCGTGACCCCCCTTCGACAATCGTCGAACTCAGTTAGACGATCGTAGAACTCAGAAATTTTCACTACGTGACACGCCCGTGACAAGGGCCGAAACGTCAGCCAGACTGGAAATTGCTGTAACCGAAGTCATAATCAATTCTGATTATGTGAATTTACAGCAGGAGTATTTATGAGCCGTTTCTTTCTCTAAAAACTTAATAAAATGAGGAAGAGTTGACCCAATAGGAAATCGCCACCCTGATCAGTCTTCTCATCTTCCACCGTTTCCTTCCCTGCACCATAACCGAAATAATATTAAGAGAGAGAGAGAGGACATTCATGGCCATGAATGTTTCATCCTTTCCCCTCCCCACTTGGAGATCTATAAAAGCCCCCTTAGAGCAAGAGGAGAAGGTTACACTCTAGACCAAACAAATTCAAATTTCTGCTCTTGCTGTAGGAGAAGTTCGGGAATGCCACCATCGCGCCATGACAATCCGACGTTCATCTCGTCTTCAAACCACGAACAAGGTCCTCCTCTACTTCTTCTCTTATGGGTAAGTCTTAGGATCTTAGAAATAAAGTTCGTGCTCAACGGAGCCGAACCTATCTCGAGTTTTCATGGAAAACCACGAAAAATATATTTTTCGGGTACGCCGGAAATCGCCACCTCCGGCGGCCAAACCACTGCCGACCGATAGCCATCGCCTCAACGAAGGTGGTGGTGGTGGTGGATGGCCAGGGAAGTGACCGGATGGCCGGCGATGGATCGTTGAAGATCTACAAGAAATATGAGTTTTCTGTGTTCTGTCTTCGGGTTATGTAGAAGATGAACAGTAAAATCACTTTATAATATATAAATTATGTATATAATACATAATGAAAAGATACATTAATTAAGTATATTTTGAGGCTGCAAAACGAGGCACTTAAAGGCCGATTTAGGAAAAATAGTCAGTCACGAAAGTTGTAGCCCTTTGAGTCTAGATTAATTTAAAATTTATTTCAACTCGTTTGGGTAAGCAGCTCAACCGCAGAGCCCGTTTTAATGGGGGCTGTACCTAGAGTTGGGCAGAAACTAAAATGGATGCCAACTCTTCTTCCTTTGTCCAAATGACTTGAAATTTGAGCAGGTGGTTACCCTTAGCCATATCTAGAGGCTGTCCAAAAATGGGAATTTTTGGAGATACTTTGCCTAAATTTTTGTTTTAATTTAATAAACTTAGAGGAATTTATTTAAGTGGTCAAATGACCTCCAAACCCTCCCAAATTTTGGTGAGTGGTCTATGGCTATAAAACTTAGCTCTGTACAAATTTTCAACTCACTTGGATGAGTTTTGGATAGGGAGTCACCTATTCTTAACTAGGCAATAGTGAGGCATTTTTGAGTAAAAAGTGCACTAGAGGTTAGAACGGTAATATCACCTCAACAAAGACTGATATCTTGACCACTGACTTGGAGGGGTTATTATAACTCAATTGGAGAAAATGGTGTAATTTAGGGTTGGTTTACCCTAGGATCCAAACTCAAACCCTAAATGGAGGGTTTTGAGGGTTGTGAAGGACTTGGGGGCGATTGCTCTCGAATTGCCTTGAAACTCTATAGAGTTGACATTAACATGATAAAAATTATCTGGATGGAATCTTGGAGGATTTGGAGACAAGTAGATACCTTAAAACCCTAATCTTAGCTTTAGGGACAAATACTAATTAAGCACAATCCATCACTAAACATTATTCAAAGGCTGTGAAACTCAGGTAGAGTGAGTTTTGGAGTAGCTAGAATTTATAGAAATTTTACTAGAATTTTATGATGTTTATTTCCAGCACTTCATTTGTAAAGTTGATTAAAGCCCTAATTGATGTTTTAATTATTTGTATCTTTCTGATAATTGAAAACTCATGAAATCTTGGAAGTAAATGTTTTAAGACAGAATGATTACGCTTGAATTTTTGTATAATTTTTAGTTGAGTAAATCCAGTACTTCCTTCACAAATGTTAAAAGGGGCTTTTATGGTTTAAAAGTTAATTATGGATGATATTTCTGCTAAAAAAATATGAGACTTAGGAATTGAGACTTTCAGGCCAAAATATATTTGTAGACATTTATTCATGATTTTTAGAATTGTAGTTACGGTACTTTCTTTACAAGTCCACTTTAAGGAGATATTTGATAAATAATTTATTCAGAGATTAATACTTGCTTAAAAATTATGAAATTGGGTAAATACTTTTTTTAAGGCTTTACCTGCATAGAATAATTAATTTATAATTTTTGGATGAATATTCCATGCACTTGATTCACAAATAACAAAATATAAAAGATATTGCTAAAATAGTTTTAGTGCCCTTTTGATGATAGAAAAATTGTGATACTTTGGATTTACTATTTTAAGATTACATAATATTTAGTATAATTTTAGTGGACATCTTGCATGAGAACTTAGGGTATTTCATGTTCAAACCGGCAGCCCTCGGAATTTTTGAGGAAATTAATTAAATGCCAGATAAATTAGGAAAATTACAATTTTCTGGATTTAGGCTAATTATATCATGATAAGTCTCCAGTAAATAATTTAGGGCATTTGGATGAGTATTGGATCACTGCCTAACCGATTCGACATATTGCCTAGGTTGGTCTGCATATAGCATATGGTTAAATTGCAATAGGACATGATCTGGGATAGTGGTTGGAGTTAGTCATTTTGTCTGGGTGAATAGATATGGATGATATCGCAATAGAATGATATGAAGAGTAGTGGGAAGTGGTGATAGTTAGAGTTAAGAGGTGCTCGGGTTCGATGAAAGATCGCCTTTCCCGAAGAGAGGAAGGTTAAAAATCACCCTAAGTTAGTCCATCGTAACATGAGAAGGGAATGGGTAAGGGAATTCTACAAATAATAATAAGTGCCTTGCGAAAGGGAATGATGGGCTTCAGCTGCCATCATAGTTCCTAGTGCCCTTTGAGAGCCCTTCACAGGGAATACCGGGGGCAGTCCTGGGTTAACGTAAACTGCATTAACAAACTGACAAGAGTAACATAGTAATTAGGATCTCACGTTTCACAAAAACTGTTAGCACAAGAAGATTGATGGGAGCTTCGGCTCGGTTAGTAAAGAGACGGACGAGATGGTCCGGGGAGCTTCGGCTTAGTTGGTTAAGAGATGGACGGGATGGTCCGGGGAGCTTCGACTCGATTGGTTAAGAGACGAACGTTTTGGTCCAGGGAGCTTCGGCTCGGTTTTTGTGTGATTACGATTAAATTTGCATGTGCATAAAAGGAATTAAAATTAAGGTGGTAGGTCTTCGGTATTGGAGGGTTGATGCACCGACGCCAATACGCTGACTCAGCAAGTGTGGTTTTTACACTTCGCCAAAGCTAAGTCCGGTGCGCCAGCCGACAAGAGTACGCAGGCATCCGCTTAGTGCACCAAGCATTGAGGCATACGATAGGTCTGACCGGTAGTGCTTTACTGGTTTAGAGGTGGGCGAGGCCCAACCCACCGCTTCCGTCTGCCACTACGGAGGTATCCTGGGAGGTAACGGCTCCGAAAGGGAGAACTAAAGGTCTGTGTGCACAGAGTCGGGTGTGTGAGTTGCACTTGCTTATTCTATCATACCCACTTGTATGTCATAGCATAATCGTTTCATTTAACCCTTGACACCTAAAGTATAAGTGGAATGAGACGCTTATATATTAGGACCTGCAAAACGACCCCTTGGTCTATAAGCTTGTGTGGGCAAGTTTATAAATTAAGGTTAAATTCATTATATATATACTGCTGTTTGATAACTGACACCCCAACGTATAAGTGGTATGGGACACTTTATACGATGGGAGCCTTGCAGAAGATCCCTTGGCTTACGCGCTTCCGCACATAAGTTAAGGTTACTTTACCTACTTTCTGTTTCTGTCATATCTATTATAGAATTGCTAGATTAGTTCCGCTGCCACTTGTTCTCTTGATTCATTCTCCACCTTCATGTCCTTCCCTTTCTCCCTCTCCGCTCGGTACCTAGGAGCCATGGGGGAAGGGGTAGGGGATGATAGGGCTTAGTCTTTATGACTAACGGTTTTCGAACCGCATCATTTAGGGGATCGTGGAGCCCAGCATGGAGGAGCAGCCCCAGAGACCGGTGCGCTTGGAGATAGGGAAGTCTAGCTCCGGAGTTCATACAGCCGGGATCGTGAGTCTCGACCTTGAGTAGTTTATATTTTTGCTTCCGCATGAGTGATTTGTAGTAAGGACATGTTATACCGGGCATAAGCCCGCATTTTTAGTATTCTGATATACTATTCTGTGGACACTCCCTTTGCAGATTTTTATTTCTATATATGTGATTTATCTAGTGGACTTGCTTTTACTTACTTCATTTTGTGCTACCTTTCTGTGATCGAATTGGCCGGCAGAATCAGCGCCTTGTGGTGATGACCCTTCAGGACGTGAAGGTGTCACCACAAAGCGGCGATTCTGGGCCTAAGACCTCGGGTTTAAAAAGAAAAAAAGGGGGTCTTACAAGTGGTATCAGAGCGCAACATCGATCTGAAAAAGGTAGCAGTCCACTAACCCTGGGCCACCCCCGCTCGAGTTTAGTTTGGGGACAAACTAAGCAGCGGAAGCAGTGGTGTGCCCATAAGGGAAATCATATGTAGAAGTCTACTTCTTCATTAATTGGAATTCTTCTTTGTAGCCTAAGGCAAACCCTGCCCCTAGCAGGAAGCACCTCCGGCTGCAAAGAACATTTCACATAATTATCTAGTCAACGAGTTAGGCCCAGCCCACTAGGACTCACTACTAACCATGACGACTTTTAGTATGTCCTAGTCCGAAATAGACCATGGGTATGGACTTGGTTAAGGTAAGGAGATACCCAATGAGAATAAAGGAGGAGTTCAACATGAGAATGACAACCTAATAGACAACTTAGGTGACCCTACGGTCCCTATTAAGGATTACTCAAAGCGGTAGACTGCTTTAAGGAGAATTGAGACCAATAATACATTAGTAGAATGGTAGAAGACAAGTAGTCTTTACCCTCATACCGGTAATAAGATTACTCGGAGACAACCACCAAGACAAACACCGAGGGTCGGATAGGAATTCAAGTTCGGAAGATACCCATTTGGGATTGGGAACATTTTGACTCGGATAAGGTTGTCGTAAATGTGACTCAAAGAGTTTAAGGTATGTAGTATATCAACAGGTTTCAGGTTGTAACCCCAAGTCGGAGATTGATGCCCTCAGGATTGTGCACCCAGCTACGACGGATATAACATTGTAATATCAAAGATACTTAGCCCAAGATAGGTAGGGGCTTATCTTTTGTTTATTGAGGGCTAAACTTTTGTTTATTGGGCAAATTAGTATTGGATTGGGTTCCCTTGGACCTAGTTTAGGGAAAGTGGCGTAACAAACATAGTGAGATTGAAGTCGATATAATTTGACGTTATTCGGGTGAAGATAAGATTTTGTTAAAAACATGTTTGGAATGATGACTCGTAACATTACCAAGACAATGACATGGTAATAAGACGGAGTAATTACGAGAATTAACTATTATCACATGAAATTAGATGACGGGTAACAAGATTCAGGATATCTGAGAAGGTAAAAATTTAATCGCTATGTTGTATCATCAGAAGGATGGTGTATCTCAGAACATGTACCCCCGGAGTGGAAGTTTGAGGACATCGCGATGGACTTTATTCATGGACTTCCCCGATCACAGACGGGAAACGACTCAATTTGGGTCATCGTCGATAGGTTGACGAAGGTGGCCCGCTTTATACCAATCAAGAAGGATGACTCGGTGGGAGTGCTGGTACGGAAGTTCGTGGAGCAGTATATCCGATATCATGGCGTGCCCAGGACGATAGTGTCGGACCGCGATGGACGGTTTACATCCAGGGAGTGGCAGTCAGTGCAGGCATATCTGGGTACCCGATTGACTTTTAACACAACCTTCCACCTTCAGACGGACGGGCAGACGGAACGCACCAATCGGACGCTGGAAGATCTTTTGAGGCTATGCATTTTGGATCGCGGGGAACCATGGGAGAAGCTCTTACCCCTGGTCGAGTTCTCCTATAATAACAGCTACCAGTCCAGCATCAGGATGGCACCTTACGAAGCCTTGTATGGACGGAAATGCAGGACCCCGCTTTCTTGGGTTCAGGACGAGGATCCGAAGGCGTTGGGGCCGGACTTTGTTGAAGACACCGAGGCTCAGGTGAGACTGATCAGGGACAGGATATTAGAGGCGCATAGCAGACAAGCTAAGTATTATGACGCCCGACATCGTCAGGTGGAATTTCAGGTGGGGGACCGAGTGTTTTTGAAGATCCGGCCCATGCATGGAGTTTCACGGGTGCGCGGTCGGAGAAAGAAGCTCAGCCCTAGGTATATGGGCCCTTACAGAATCTTGGAGCGGATCGGGGCCCTAGCTTACAGGCTGGAGTTGCCACCAGAGCTGGCAGCTCTACACGACGTCTTCCATATTTCTTCGCTGAGAAGGGCTCTACTACGCCCGGAGCAGCAGATTTTGACCCCCGAAGGGCCGGTAGCTTAAGACCGGTCTGTTCACTTAGAGCCGGTTTGAATCGATGACAAAGGAGTACGGATCTTGCGCCGCAATAAGATCCCCTTAGTCAAGGTTCTGTTGAGGAATCATGGTCAGGAGGAGCACACCTGGGAACCGCAGGACCTAATGAGGCAAAAATACCCGGAGTTGTTCAGTCAGGTATACATCACCACCTCTTGGTATACTATAAATTGCCTTCTTGTATTGAACCGGTAGGAATAGATAAGGGAAATCGAGAACCAAGGAATGCGCAAGAAAGTAGGGGATAATCTTTTGTTTATTGGGGGATTGCCCTTTGTTTATCAAACAAGTAGTCGCTTCGACCCAATAGGAAGAACCATATGGGATGTTACAAGCTTATTTTATTCCGGTAGAAATCCCTGTAGGATTAATCTCAATTTCGGGGACGAAATTTTTGTTTTGTTTATTGGGATTTGTAACATCCCATTTTCGGCTAGACCCCTAGGAGTCGGTCTGTCGTGACAGAACCCTAGGGAGCCCAATAATTGAAGTCCATCAGCGCTGAATTTTCAGTCGCGGGTTGGTCACGCCCGTGACCTACGTGTCACGCCCGTGACCTAGGCGTGACCCCCTTCGACGATCGTCGATCTCCGCGAGACGATCATCGAGGGCAGAATTTGCATCAAGGCCCCGTCACGGCCGTGATTTAGGTGTCACGCCCGTGACCTAGGGCGTGACCGCCTTCGACGATCGTCGGTCTCAGCGAGACGATCGTCGAGCGCAGAATTTGCATCATGGCCTTGTCATGCCCGTGACCTATGTGTCACGCCCGTGACCTAGGGCGTGACCCCCCTTCGACAATCGTCGAACTCAGAACTTTTCACAAGGGCCTGTCACGCCCGTGACCTACGTGACACGCCCATGACAAGGGCCAAAACATATGCCAGGCTGGAAATTGCTGTAACCGAAGTCATAAGCAATTATGATTATGAGAATTTACAGTAGGAGTATTTATGAGCCGTTTCTTTCTCTAAATACTTAATAAAATGAGGAAAAGTTGACCCAATAGGAAATCGCCACCTGGATCAGTCTTCTCATCTTCCACCATTTCCTTCCCTGCACCATAACTGAAATAATATTAAGAGAGAGAGAGGGCATTCATGGCCATGAATGTATCATCCTTTCCCCTCCCCACTTGGAGATCTATAAAAGCCCCCTTAGATCAAGAGGAGAAGGTTACACTCTAGACCAAACGAATTCAGATTTCTGCTCTTGCTGTAGGAGAAGTTCGGGAACGCCACCACCGCGCCATCATAATTCAACGTTCATCTCGTCATCAAACCGCAAACAAGGTCCTCCTCGACTTCTTCTCTTATGGGTAGATCTTAGGATCTTAGAAATGAAGTTCGTGCTAAACGGAGCCGAACCTATCTCGAGTTTTCATGGAAAACCATGAAAAATATATTTTTCGGGTACGCCGGAAACCGCCACCTCCGGCGGCCAAACCACCGCCGAACGATAGCCATCGCCTCGACGGAGCTGGTGGTGGTGGTGGCTGGCCAGGGAAGTGATCGGACGGCCGACGATGGATCGCAGAAGAGCTACAAGAAATATGAGTTTTCTGTGTTCTGTCTTCGGGTTCTGTAGAAGATGAACAGTAAAATCACTTTATAATATATAAATTATGTATATAATACATAATGAAAAGATACATTAATTGAGTATATTTTGAGGCTGCAAAACGAGGCACTTAGAGGCCGATTTAGGAAAAATTGTCAGTCACGAAAGTTGTATCCCTTCGAGTCTAGATTAATTTAAAATTGATTTCAACTCGTTTGGGTAAGCGGCTCAACCGCAGAGCCCGTTTTAATGGGGGCTATACCTAGAGTTGGGCAGAAACTAAAATGGATGCCCACTCTTTTTCCTTTGTCCAAATGACTTGTAATTTGGGCAGGGGGTTACCCTTAGCCATATCTAGAGGCTGTCCAAAAATGGGAATTTTTTGAGATACTTTGCCTAAAGTTTTTGTTTTAATTTAATAAACTTATAGGAATTTATTTAAGTGGTCAAATGACCTCCAAACCCTCCCAAATTTTGGTGAGTGGTCTCTGGCTATAAAACTTAGCTCTGCACAAATTTTCAACTCACTTGGATGAGTTTTGGATAGGGAGTCACCTATTCTTAACTAGGCAATAATGAGGCATTTTTGAGTAAAAAGTGCACTAGAGATTAGAATGGTCATATCACCTCAACAGAGACTGATATCTTGACCACTGACTTGGAGGGGTTATTATAACCCACTTGGAGAAAATGGTGTGATTTAGGGTTGGTTTACCCTAGGATCCAAACTCAAACCCTAAATGGAGGGTTTTGAGGGTTGTGAAGGACATGGGGGCGATTGCTCTCGAATTGCCTTGAAACTCTGTAGAGTTGACATTAGCATGATAAGAATTATCTGGATGAAATCTTGGAGGATTTGGAGACAAGTAGATACCTTAAAACCCCAATCTTAGCTTTAGGGTAAAACACTAATTAAGCGCAATCCATCACTAAACATTATCTAAAGGCTGTGAAACTCAGGTAGAGTGAGTTTTGGAGTGGGTAGAATTTATAGAAATTTTACTAGAATTTTTTGATGTTTATTTCCAGCACTTCATTTGTAAAGTTGATTAAAGCCCTAATTGATGTTTTAATTATTTGTATCTTTCTGATCATTGAAATCTCATGAAATCTTGGAAGTAAATGTTTTAGGACAGAATGGTTACCCTTGAATTTTTGTATAATTTTTAGTTGAGTAAATCCAGTACTTCTTTCACAAATGTTAAAAGGGGCTTTTATGGTTTAAAAATTAATTATGGATGATATTTTTCTAAAAAAATATGAGGCTTAGGAATTGAGACTTTCAGGCCAAAATATACATGTAGACATTTATTCATTATTTTTAGAATTGTAGTTACGGTACTTTCTTTACAAGTCCACCTAAAGGATATATTTGATAAATAATTTATTCAGAGATTAATACTTGTTGAAAAATTATGAAATTGGGCCAATGCTATTTTTAAGGCTTTACCTGCATTGTATAATTAATTTATAATTTTTGGATGAATATTCTCTGCACTTGATTCACAAATAACGAAATATAAGAGATATTGCTAAAATAGTTTTAGTGCCCTTTTGATGATAGAAAAATTGTGATACTTTGGATTTACTATTTTAAGATTACATAATATTTATTATAATTTTGTTGGACATCTTACATGAGAACTTAGGGTATTTCATGTTCAAACTGGCAGCTCTCAAAATTTTTGAGGAAATTAATTAAATGACAGATAAATTAGGAAAATTACCATTTTCTGGATTTATGCTAATTATATCATGATAAGTCTCCAGTAAATAATTTAGGGCATTTGGATGAGTATTGGATCACTGCCTAACCGGTTCGACATATAGTCTAGGTTGGTCTGCATATAGCATATGGTTAAATTGCAATAGGACATGATCTGGGATAGTGGTTGGAGTTAGTCATTTTGTCTGGGTGAATAGATGTGGATGATATCGCAATAGAATGATATGAAGAGTAGTGGGAAGTGGTGATAGCTAGAGTTAAAAGGTGCTCGGGTTCGACGAAAGATCGCCTTTCCCGAAGAGAGGAAGGTTACAAATCACCCTAGGTTAGTCCATCGTAACATGAGAAGGGAATGGGTAAGGGAATTCTACCAATAACAATAAGTGCCTTGCGAAAGGGAATGATGGGCTTCAGCTACCATCATAGTACCTAGTGCCCTTTGAGAGCCCTTCACGGGGAATACCGGGGGCAGTCCTGGGTTAACGTAAACTGCATTAACAAACTGACAAGAGTAATATAGTAATTAGGATCTCACATTTCACAAACACTGTTAGCACTGGAAGATTGATGGGAGCTTCGGCTCGGTTGATTAAGAGACGGACGGGATGGTCCGAGGAGCTTCAGCTCGGTTTGTTAAGAGACGGACGAGATGGTCTGGGAGCTTCGACTCGATTGGTTAAGAGACAGACGTTTTGGTCCGGGGAGCTTCGGCTCGGTTTTTGTGTGATTACGATTAAATTTGCATGTGCATAAAAGGAATGAAAATTAAGGTGGTTTGTCTTCGGTATTGGAGGGTCGATGCACCGACGCCAATACGCTGACTCGGCAAGTGTGGTTTTTACACTTCGCCAAAGCTAAGTCCGGTGCGCCAGCCGGTAAGAGTACGCAGGCATCCGTTTAGTGCACCAAGCGTTGAGGCGTATGATAGGTCTAACCGGTAGTGCTTTACTGGTTTAGAGGTGGGCGAGGCCCAACCCACCGCTTCCGTCTGCCACTACGGAGGTATCCTGGGAGGTAACGGCTCCGAAAGGGGGAACTAAAGGTCTGTGTGCATAGAGTCGGGTGTGTGAGTTACACTTGCTTGTTCCATCATACCCACTTGCATGTCATAGCATAATCGTTTCATTTAACCCCTGACACCTAAAGTATAAGTGGAATGGGACGCTTATACATTAGGACCTGCAAAACGACCCCATGGTCTATAAGCTTGTGTAAGCAAGTTTATAAATTAAGGTTAAATTCAATATATATGCTGCTGTTTGATAACCGACACCCCAACGTATAAGTGGTATGGGACACTTTATACGATATGAGCCTTGCAGAAGATCCCTTAGCTTATGCGCTTCCACATATAAGTTAAGGTTACTTTACCTACTTTCTGTTTATGTCATATCTATTATAGAATTGTTAGATTAGTTCCGCTGCCACTTGTTATCTTGATTCATTCTCCACCTTCATGTCCTTCCCTTTCTTCCTCTCCGCTCGGTACCTAGGAGCCATGGGGGAAGGGGTAGGGGATGATAGGGCTTAGTCTTTATGACTAACGGTTTTCGAACCGCATTATTTAGGGGATCTTGGAGCCCAGCATGGAGGAGCAGCCCCAGAGACCGGTGCGCTTGGAGATAGGGCAGTATAGCTCCGGAGTTCATACAGCCGGGACCGTAAGTCTCGACCTTGAGTAGTTTCTATTTTTGCTTCTGCATGAGTGATTTGTAGTGAGGACATGTTGTACCAGGCATAAGCCCGCATTTTTAGTACTCTGATATATTATTCTGTGGACACTCCCTTCGTGGACTTTTATTTCTATATATGTGATTTATCTAGTGGACTTTCTTTTACTTACTTCATTTTGTGCTACCTTTCTGTGATCGAATTAGCCGGTAGAATCGGCGCCTTGTGGTGATGACCCTTCAGGACGTGAAGGTGTCACCGTAAAGCGGTGATTCTTGGCCTAAGACCTCGGGTTTAAAAAGAAAAAAAAGGGGGTCTTACACGGATTTTATGAAGGGGGTTTTGATTATTGCGGAAAAAGAAAGTAAAACTCTATCTACTACTCCTATGCAATGCCGCTATGCAATGATTTGCCAGGCGGATGGAAAACTACACGGGCCGCTATGCACGCAACCCTTGTACCTACAACAAAAACAGCAGAGCCACCGAGATGGCATACCACAATCTCCATACAGAAAAACACACCAAGTAGGGCAAAAGAATAAGAACTATGAAATCGCACAGAAAATGGGCCAAAAGTGCACCTACTATCAAAATAAAGATTAGATGAAATTTATACAATAATGAACTAAAAGTGAAGTGCATGCGAAAGAAAACTAGCCCAGATGTGTCCGAAAATCACTATATAAATAGGACTAATCAATTTTCCAATACACCGATAATGTGCCTTGAGTGAACGGAGCGTCGGGTCGTGCGGCCGACGTTTGTGATATATGGAACTGTGCATGAGTGCACGTTTTTATGATATATCTGCTTGTGAAAATACTAAGCCTGCAGGGAAGGAATACCACTACCCCGGGAAAGGGGTAGGGTTGTTATAAATTAGTCAGCTGAATGCTGACCGTTGCCTTGTTTGCCACCCTTGTGGTGAATTGTCCTTGTGCAGGTGCTGGAGAGCCGAGCAGGAAATAGTGGCCTTAAGCCCTTGCTGCTATGCTAGCCCTCAAAGTCAGAGTTGAAAAATTTTACTGTTTTCATGTGTGGCCGGCTTGCGTGGCGATGTTTGTAAACCAAATTTATGAAGTATAACTGTAAGGCCTTAAGACCATAACTTTTGTGTATTTATAAGTGACATTCTGGTTATATATATATAAATGGTTTGGTTTATATATAGTGGACATTCATTTGGTATGAGTTCATGCAACCCTATAGCTTCTGCTAGAATGTTCTGAGTTAGGATTCGAGTAGTTCTTTGATATTATCCTGTAATCTCGCTGCCTGTTTGTGGAATATGGTGTGGGGCCCCGGCTGAACCCTCTATTATATTTCATGTGATGGATGGAGGTGTTACAATTTAGTATCAGCTTGTCTTGGTCTTCCCCCTGCGAATTCGTGGTCGAATTCTTTTGAGGGGTGGAGAGCACGTGTAAGTGCTTACTGTTATAACATAAATGAATTCAAGAATGTCCACTTAGGAATGAAAATACACATATTTGGGGAACTTGTGCGTTCCTGGTATTGCTTTTTGCAATATTTTAGTTTCTTCATTGCGTGTTTCACGATTGTAGGCGACTAGAAGTTATGAGGGGTAGCATGAACCCCAACACTCGATGGGGAGTAATGCTCTAACTGAGGTGTGAACACCTCCTCTTTCGGTAGAGACGGTCCGATTGATCGCTGATATGGTCTTTGTAATGATCAAGGCCTAACATGAGAGGCATGAACAACTCTCTGTTCCGGTGGTGAGTTTAATGCCAGTTGGTGTATCTAAGCAGATTGCAAGGTGAAGCATCTGCCCCGCTGTTGAATATGTGTCTGATTCAAGGACCATATACGGTCGATGAGTAGTTTCATGCATTTGTTATGTTGCGACAACATGCAGAGTTTGTGTTTGAGACCGAGGAGACTAAGACCAATAGATTTTATGATGGTCTGCGCGATGAACTATGACATCTATTGGTGGGTCCAAAGTTAATTGGATTTTGTGCCTTGGTAATGACTGCTACATCTTTGGAAATGGACTTGAAAAAGTTCAGGGCGAAGCAAGAGTTCAACGATCCAAATTTTGTAAGTGTTTCAAAATCAAACTCTTGCAAGTGGAAGAAGAAGTTACATTTGTTGGAATCAACCTCTTCCACAATCATGGGAACAAAGAAAAGGCATGGTCCATATGTTTGCTTTTCTTGTGGTAAGGTAGGACATCTTTCCCGAGAATACCATGGTGATGCGCCAAGGACAAAGAAAGCTAAGGCTGGAGCAGTTGCAGGGCGAACTCCACGCACTTGCTACTTGTGTGGCAAAGAAGGACATATAGCCCGAGACTGCCAAAGTGGCCCTTAGATGACACCACACAAAAAGAGAATGTTGAATGTATGTACATAAATAACTGTAATTATGTACCGTATATTCCCTAGTAAGTAATGATGTTTATAATACTTATTTTGCGTATATAAACATGTTGTGATGAATAATCAAGAAGTCGTTTGATTAAGGCTTAATATATGCCCTGCGTGCTTATCTTGGTATCACAGATAAGAGTGGAATAACATGGCTGTAGTAAAAAGAGCAAATATGGGTAGCAAGTGATATGTTAAGATGTTGTTATGATGTCATATCATGACATAGGGACTTCTGTGCTGACAATAGTTGTGTTTGATGTGACCATAGGTATGGACTAGCTCTTGGAGCAGCGTACCGATATAGATTACACCTTCACGGAAGTCGCACTAGGATAGATCACCGATGAGGGACTAAGTTCGCTTGTATGTGAGGATCGAGCAAGATATGTATGTCTGCTCTCCAAGTGGTCAAACTTGTTCGACTGTGCACAAAGTAATTCTTCATGCCTATAGAGGCCATTAGGCCGAAGCCCGGTTGAGTGACACTTCTATTATGATGGCTTATACAGATGTGTTTCCTAATGACCTCCATGGGTGATGTCCCCACAGGATACCAATGACACTATTACGGTGGTGCCAGTTGTGAAACCTGTAGCCCGCTCACCATATTAAGAATAGCTAGAGGTGATTGCAAAATGAATAGTTCAATTATAAGAATTACTAAGATAAGGCTATTGGAGTCACAGGGTATCACCTTGTGGTGCACTGACCCCTTTAGGGAAAAAAAGAAGGATGGTAGCCTCCATCTATACATCAACTATAGAGAACTGAATAAGCTATCAGAGAAGAACATTTATCCGATTCCACAGAGTGATAACGTGTTCTATCAGCTAGTTGGATCAATGGTATAACCAAGGCTGGAGTTGAAGTCTGTCTATTACCAGTGGAGAATTCGGGGATGTGTAATTCCCCAAGTTGATGTGTGGAAAACACTACGATCACTATGAGTCCACGATACTGTCGGTTGGGTAGACAAATGTAGCATCAGTCTTTATGGACTGATTACCTCAAGCTTTTAAGGAGTACTAGGACTTATTTATGTCAACTTGATTGATGACATATTGGTGTATACTTAGATAAACAATCACAAAAGAATGGTTTAGCATACCCTGTGACAGAACAAAATCTAGGCCACGTTCTCAAAGTGTTAGTTCTGGCTATCGTCGTTGAGTTTTCTTAGCCATGCGGGTAGTGTTGTAGGTATTGTAGTAGATCCTACGAAGATAGTTACGATACAACAGTGACCCGTGTTGTCTATTGTAGCTAAGTCAGAAATTCCTTGGACTTGCTGGCTACTGTTCGCGGATAGCCTTACCTCTCCTACACTGACGAGGAAACATCAGAAGTTTGTTTGAAGCCGGAGTGCGCGCGAGCATTTAAAGAGTTAAAAAGTCATATGATCACGACACCTATTTTGAGTTCGCCTTGTGGTTTGGGTGGCTTGTATTTAGTGATGCGTCAGGGTGCGGCTTAGGCTGCGTGCTTTTTAGTTTGGAAAAGTGATAGCTTATGGCTCACACCAGTTGAAAGTGCATGAGCGAAACTATCCCGTCCACGACTTAGGGTTGGCGGCGGTGATATTTGCACTTAAACTGTGGCGTCATTACTTATATGGCGTGAAAGTTGACATCTTCACTGACCCTAAGAGCCTTAAGTGTCTTCTGGATCAAAAGGATTTAAATATGCAACAATGGAGGTGGATGGAGTTCCTTGGGTACTACACCTTCCAGATTCATAACACACCCGAGAAGGGAAATGTGGTCGCAGATGCCTTGAGTCATAGGACTCCGACAAGGGCAAGTTGGTTGCGAATGCATGATGAACCTCTAATACAGGAATTGGAGAACCTAGACATTTCTTATGTTGACAGGAATGCCACTACAAATGCGTGCCTGAACTGGTTAGAGGTTCAATATGACCTCCTGGATAGGAATCGGCGAGCAACGGAACTCAATAAAAGTCTATAACACTATGCAATGGATGGGTCAAATGCCCAATTCTCCTTGGATGACAGACTTTTGCGAAAATATAGTTGTGTGTGCATCCCGAATATGGGTAAAATTTGTGAGGAATTGATGTACAAAGCATTTTTTACAAAGTACTCAATTCATCCAAAGAGCACAGAGATGTGCATGAACTCAATCCGGTACGGAAGTTCGATGATTTCCCTGTGAAATTTGTACACGAATTGCCAAGATCATAGAATGGAAACGATGCCAAGTGGGTGATCATTGACCGATTGACAAAATTATCGCCCTTCATATCGAATAAAAAGGACGATTTCGTGGAAATTTGGCTATGATAAACGTAGAAAACCTAGTACGATTGCACGGTGTGCCCGGAGCATCATTGGTGACCAAAACAGGTGCTTTACTACAAATGGTTGGAGGCTAATCCATCAGTTGTCATGGACTAAACAAAAGTTCAGTACGACCTTTCATCCGCAAACGGATGCCCAGACTGAGAGGACCAACAGAGCAATGGAGGGTATGCTCCGTATGTGCCCCCTGGATTTCAGGAAGAGGTGGGAAAGTCACCCCTATATGATTGAGTTTGTCAATATTAATAGCTATCAAGCTAGCATATAAATGGCGCCCTTTGAAGCTTTATACGGTAGGAAGTACCGTACACCATTAGCTTGGGCAGAAACAGGCGAGTCAAAGCTATATAAATATAAAGAGGTCGAAGATGCAAATTCGACCGTACGTGTAATAAGAGAGTGGCTACTGATAGCCCAAGATAGGCAAGCAAAATACTATAATGCCAAGCACCGAAACATAGAGGTTGCGGTTGGCGATTGGGCATCTTTAAAAATCAAGCCCTTCAAAGGCGTATCCAGGATTCAACCCTTGAAAAAGTTGAGTCTGAGGTATCTTGGTCCGTTTGAAGTGGTTGAGCGAGTTGGAGAAGCTGCCTATCGGTTAGGTCTATTTGTGAAGTTAAGTGGTTTGCACGATGTGTTTCATATATCAGTGCTGCGAAAAGTTTTGATAGAGCCAGCACAAATGGTTGCGGATGATCAAGTACCGGTCGATCGTCGACTGATGACAAAAGTTCGGCCTATTTGGATCGAGGATTCGAGAGTCAAGCAACTGCAAAACAAGACAATCGGGAAGGTCAAAGTCCGGTGGGACAACTGTGGCCATGAAGAGCTTACATGGGAGCGTGAGCAGACCATGCGTGAGGAATACCCCGAGTTGTTTGTAAAATATGTTATAACATATTAATTGCTGGTTTTTCCTTATAGATGCGTACAGTTTCGGGATGAAATTTCTGTAATGAGGGGAGGGTTATAACACCCCAAAAATGTGAAGTGATCATTAAAGGTTACCGCCCGACGATAGTCTTATCGCCAACGATAGCCTAGTGAATTAAAAGACCAAGCACTTGGGTTTTTACCGTCTGGCGATAGGAAGATATCGCACAACGGTAAACCACTCAATGATTTCGAAGAATCGTCGAGAGTGCTAATGACAGGAGGTAGGCATTAGCGAGCCGCGCTAGCCGCTCGACGAACGTCGAAAGGACCTCTCAAGTAACCAGTCTACAGCCAGGAGCTAAAGAGTTATCGCGGGGCGCTACCTCTTGATAGCGGTTCCGGCTGGTCAAAGAGGTTACCTCCTATGTTACCGCGCGATGGTAGGAGGTACCGCGCGACGGTAGCTTTCAGATAAAGGCTGTACATGAGAAGTTATTCTCATTTTCTCTCACACACTCTCTTGCTTAGTTTTGGAGAGGTAAGAAGAGGAAAAGTCTAGGAGCTCTTCTAGAGATCAATCCAAGGTGTTCTTGTGCTTGTAATCAAGATTCTATACTATATCAGTGAAGAGGAAAACGACGTGCTCGTTTCCAACCAGATAGAATGCTAATGCCATGGATACAAAATGAACTACAAGGGTAATGATATTCCTTCTTGGACAAGTGAAGTCCTTCTTTTGGCATATGCATGGATAATTGAGGGAATTCCTTTGGGTTGATTCATGAAATCTCCAGCGAGTCTTGCATATAGATTCGAAAATGTGTAGTACAGAATAAGCATGCTGTGTGAAGCCCATCTAGACAGAATTGTCTGGATTGGTGATGTTTATTTTGCATGCTGAAGAAGACTCTGAGTATAAATGAGTAATATACGGGGTCTGCGGGGTAATGGAGTTGCATTCCAGGAAAATACCCTAGAAATCCACAGTTTCAAGACCTGTTGGTGAAAGTCTTTAATTCAAGGATAGCTAAATCACCTGGGGGGGGGGGGTGAATAGGTTATTGGTCTCATTTTTAGTTCTTTTATGTTTCTTCTTTAAGAGCTTTGGCTTTTAGTGGTTTTATGCTTTCAAGATATACATAACCTTCATAAGGAAAACAACACAGAAAAGCACACATTGATTTTATAGTGGTTCCCCAAATGGGTACATCCACTTTCCCTCCTACCTATCCAACTATCTTATTGGACTAGGCACTTCTCCAAAACTTGCTCCAAAGAGCATACACCTCAGATCCCTTAGGATCTCTAGTCTCCTCCAAGACTTACTTCTCAGCCACAAGGGCCTAAAACTCAGTGGTTAGCAAACCACCAACCTCAGGCGGTTTAGCCCTATAGTCAGGCTGGGAGGACAGCCCTACCTCAGATCAACAAAGGATCCTACCTCAGAGCTCTGCAGTGCTCCTACACTTAGTGACCCTCAAGCCACCTACCTCAGCCTTATCTCTAAGGCCTACAGCTCAGGCTTTTCAGCCCTACAACTTCAGGAACAAGGCCCTACTCTCAGAGTACTGCAACACTCTTACATCTCAGTACCCAACAGGTACCTACCTCAGGCCAAAAAGGCCCTACACTCAGATCCACACTTGGATCCTACCTCAGAGAGCAACACTCTCCTACCTTAGGCAATTAAGCCCTATAACTCAGATCCACACTTGGATACTACAGGATTAATGTGGGTTAGAGTCTTGATTAGACACAGGAGAAATTTCTTTGTCCCAATCTACCTTGACTGAGTTAGACTCAGCCCAACTTTGACTCCAGGAAAGTATTTCCTGAGTCTACCTTACTTAAACTGAGATATACTCAGTCCTAACTTCTCCTTCACAACACTAGGGATTTTTCCTGCTGGAGGTGTGAAGAGACTGCAGCATATAGCTGCTACCTGTGCTGAGGAAGTCTCAGCTAACCTTCTTCACAGCAACAAGTATCCTAGTGCTGGAAGCAACCTGCAGAACCCTGTTCTGCCCTTCTCTCTTTCCTAGGGATTAGGTGATTCAGCCCTAACTTTGACTCCTGAGGAATAGTCCCCTGAGCCTTGATGGTTAAAAACGCCGGCTCTTATTTAGGAGTGAAAGTGGAGGTTTTTATTTATAAAAAGAAGAGCGTTGTTATTTTTGTTAGAAACCGAGTTTAACGAGAGGGAGGCAAGTGCACCTATCGCGTGTAGTACAGGATATTCCCATGTGGAGGAATATCGGGGTCGTATTGTTTCTCGGGGTCGGCTTAGCTATATCTACTCTTTCCCTGAAAGCCTATTATTCTACCGATAATATCTTAGGTGGATTATATAAAAAAAGAAATGGAGAACATAAAAATAAAAGTAATACAGAAATGAAAGCAGGAAATAAAATGCAGAAAGCCGATGAAGAACTCGGCGCGACAATATCAAAAGAGAATTTGAACTAAAATAACTTTTAATAAAAAGAGATCCTAACTTTCAAATTAATTAAGGCGGAGACTCGGCCGTGGAGGTTCCATAAGAATGAGCTCACTTATCTCTAGGACTATCGCTCACACTGAACGCTAAGACTATTCGACCGATCGCTAGACCGACGAAGGATTCCTCTTAACGCCCGCATTACGCTAAGAACCCCGCTATGGGTGGGGAACCCAATCCGGTAGAGTTGCGCGCCTCCTCTCTCGAGGGTTAGCGCGGAGCTCTCTTTACCCAAGGGTGATCGGTCCATACGTGCGGCCTCTCGGCGTTGCGTATGGATAACGGAAATCCGCACATCGATATGCGGTCCTACGCGTCGTTAACCCGGGGCAAACTTTAAGAAATTTAATTAAATAGAAAATAGGACCTTTAATTATTTAAAGCTACTTTATTTGTCCCAATGCTCTTCGATATTGAGGGCTAAGGGCGGTTAGCCACTCATCGGAATGAGGACACTTACGCTAGAAAGCGATAAAGAAAACTGTAACGAAAACAGGAAATAAAGCAGTAAATGAAAGCTGAAAATTGCAAGTCCTACCCAAACGAGTAGGACTGAAGGAAAGCAGTAAATGCGAATCCCGGCTCGAGCGAGTGGGCGGGGGTAAATTTATACTCATACACGCACACACTCTACAGGAAATAAAATCACACACACGCACTCTACAATAAAGTAAACACACGCACGCACTCTAAGTTTTCCTACTCAAGTGAGTAGGAAGAAAATGAAAGCAATAAAAGACGAGTCCCACTCAAACGAGTGGGCGGGAAATGAAAGCTGAGCGCCATTTAACTCTTAACGAGTAGGCGAAAATAAATGCATACGCACACACTCTACAGAAATTGAAATAAAGCAATAAAGTCTAACTCATACACGCACGCACACTTGCAAAATAAGAAAAAGCAAAGTGACTGAAAAATTAAAACAACTGCATTTCTACTGCTAGAATGCGGTAGAAATGCATAAAAAGAGAAAATAAAAATTAAACGGAGCGAAAAGTTTTGCAAATAAACGCAAAATGGAAGTTGGCGAAAAATTAAAACAAGTGCATTTCTACCGCTAGAATGCGGTAGAAATGCATAAAAAGTGCAAATAAAAATAAACTAAAGCTAAACGGGTGCGGAAAATGAAAATAAAACGGGCATTATAACGGCTAGAAAGTGCGATAAAATCCTAAACTAAGCTAGGTTATAAAGCTGAAAAAGATAAAACATGAAAAGAACGAAAAAGGGAACGAAAAATTACAAGATAGGGCGCTTCCAAATGAGATTCATGCTAAGCAAGAGAGAAAATAAACTATTTTTATAGAATAAAAAGCTATTACAAACTAAGGGAGGGGGGAGAAAAATCTCTTACATAACATTTGGATCCAAATGGGCAGCACAACATCTAAGTAAAGTGGCCAAAAAAAGAGACAAGAATCTCATACAGCAGCTGCCTTTATATAGGCAAAAAAACGGGTTGGTCACGCCCTAGGTCACGGGCGTGACAGGGGGGCGTGACAGTACTATTCATGAGCTTGATTGGTGATTTGACTGGAGGCTTGACTTCGGCTGAAAACGTGGCGGTCACGCCCAGGTCACGGGCGTGACAGGGGGGCGTGACAGGGAGCTGGAGCTGTGGAGTTTGACGGGAGCCTTGACTTCGAGGCGATCCACGTGGCGGACACGGGCGTGACAAGCTTGTCACGGGCGTGACAGGGGGGCGTGACCCGGACAGCTGGCATCCGATGTCGGCAGCGTTGACGGTTGACGGAGAGTTGCGTGCCGACATCGACACGGCGTGACGAGGCTTGGACACGGGCGTGACGGGGGCGTGTCGGGCTCGGAACATTGAAATTGTTAATTTTTTCAGGCTGGTTGAGTTGAGAGCCTGACACGCCCGTGTCGGGGGGGTGACACGGGCGTGACAAGGCCGAAAAATTATTTTTCTGGAAAAATTCAGAAAACAAAAAACGAAGTTAGAAAAATAAAAAATTACAAAAAAGAAACAATTTATTAAAGAAAATAAACTAAAAAAGACAAAAATAAGTAAAACAACAAATAAATACACTATAAAATGGGTATTTTACAACTCATCAAATACCCCCATACTTAAGCTTTTGCTATTCCAGAGCAAAAGTTGGAGATGAACCTATAAGGAATTAAAAAGAATCCTAAATTTAACTAACGCTTAAGTTAATTGTGAGAAAGATCGAAATGAATTTTCGGGGTTTCGGAATTAAATCCTAAATTATGAAAATGTTATAAATAGAGGAACCGTTTTATAAAATACTTCTAAATGAGAAAAATAGAAAGCGAAGATTGTTTTTGTTAGTTTAACAAAATGGATTGGAATTATCGAAAAAAACTTTACCTAAAAAGAAATTGATAGGAAATAATTCAATTTAAAAATTATGCTCTCAAAAGTTTTAGATTAATTCTAGAATCATGAAAAATGGATAAGTGGATTGGCGGTTATGAAGAGGACTTTGATTTTTTTTTGGGGCGAGGTAATTTTTTCTCGAACCTCCACATTTTTTCTTGGATTATTAGGAAAATGAAATCTTATTTTCCTAACATTTTTCTTTCTTTCTTCATAAAAATAATAAACCCAATGTATATGTATAGGAGTAATGAATTTTTATCCTCTTACTCCGTAACATATAATCTTTTTTTTAAATATTGGGCGCCTATGTTTACGGGACGAAATCTTATCCCCACTGACATAAGATCTTTTAAGGGTGAGTGGGGAATCATACCAAGTAAGGCATGAAAAAAAGGTGGATGGTTTAGTTTCTAAAAGAAAGCTAGAGTTTAATAAAAATTTCGAGAGCAACCTTTTTAATTTGAACGTTCCTACGTTTCTAAAAGCATAAGTAGAAATAATGTAAAATCCATGAATGTTATTTTCTAACATAAAGATGTGCTTTATTTCAAAAATAAGAAGTCAAAATGAGAAAAATAAGTTCCCTATAATAAGAAAAAGACCATAAAAAATTCTTTAAAATCTTAACCCCAGAAATTTAAGTCTATCGAGCTACAATAAAAAAAAACGAATAGTAAATAAAGAATTAATTAAAATTCGCTTATAAATAAACTCGAAACGATTATTTTGGAGAGCAAAGAGGTTAAGAATTAAGGTATTCGAATTATTTATTATAAAATAAATTTTTTTTTGATTTTTATGAGTTTTTCTAATTTTTTTGTTATTTTGGGGTTATTATCATTATTTTTGGAAATTTTTAAAGGTTATGCAAATTTTTTTTTATAGTTTTTGAGTTATAGAAAATTTTTTTGAATTTTTTGATTTACAGAAATATTTACAAGAAAAAGAGAGAGATTTTTTTTTTCACAAGATAGGAAAGAGAAGTGGAAATAGACAAGAATATTTACAAAATATTTACAAAGTAGAAAAAGGATCGCCCGCGAACAGACTCTTATTTATGGTTGGTTCGATGAGTCGAACGTCGCGGAGCGATGTTTCTTTATTTTTTTTTTGAAATTTTTTTTATTATTATAATTATTATTATTAAAGGATGAAAATATTTTTTGAAATTTTTAATTTTTGCAATTTTTTTTGGTAATTTTTATTTACTGCTTGAAATAAAAGGACAGAAAATAGGAAACACCCCCATACTTAAGTCCAACATTGTCCCCAATGTTGCACTAAGTATGAGGAACGAGATATATATATAAAATAAATATGTACAAAAAGTAAAAAGAGGGGTTTAGAAATCTTCCCTAAACCGCGTTCGGGGAAGCCCGTTAAGTATTGTCCTGCAAAAGTTAAAAGTAAAAGCAAAAATATAGTATAAAAAACGAAAAAGAAAAATTCGGCGAAAATGGTGCGGGTGATAGGGGCAAGTAGGTGTGACTCGGAAGCTAACGTCTTAGCTAAGTGAGCGCGACCGATATGCGATCCCCTAGCGCTCACAATTGTGAAGCGCGCCGAAACGACAAAATAGATATATAATTAGTTTTTTTGTTTTATAAAATTTTTCTTAGTTTTTTTTTTTTTTAATTTTTATTATTATTTTTAATTATTTTTATTATGTTTTTTTTTTTTTTTTTTAGTTTTTTTTTTGTTTTTAGTTTTTTTTTTTTTGAATTTTTAGATTTTTTTAAGTTTATGTTTTTAGTTTTTGATTTTTTTTTTGAAAAGAAAAATAAAATGGAAAAAAAGAAAAAAAAGAAAATAAGATAAAGGCAAAATAAAATAAAGAAGAAATTTTTTTTTTTTTTTTTGAATTTTTTAATTTTTTTGATGAAAAGGAAAAAAAATTTCATCAACATTTTTTTTTAATTATTTTTTAAGTTTTTAAATTTGTAATTTTTATAAGTTTCTAAAGTTTTTTATTTTTTTAAGTTATTGAATTTTTTTTTTTTTTAGTTTTAGAATTTTTTTGTTTTTTTTTTTTTTTTTAAATTTTTTTTTTTTTTTTAATATTAATAATAATATTGATATTATTATTATTATAAATATAATTTTTGGTGGCCATTTTGTTGTTTTTTGATATAGAAATAAAGGGTAAAATTAATAGGGTTTCAGGAATTCAAAATAGTAAGACGATAATTTTCCCCGGCAACGGCGCCAAGAACTTGATGGTTAAAACGCCGGCTCTTATTTAGGAGTGAAAGTGGAGGTTTTTATTTATAAAAAGAAGAGCGTTGTTATTTTTGTTAGAAACCGAGTTTTAACGAGAGGGAGGCAAGTGCACCTATCGCGTGTAGTACAGGATATTCCCATGTGGAGGAATATCGGGGTCGTATTGTTCTCGTGGTCGGCTTAGCTATATCTACTCTTTCCCTGAAAGCCTATTATTCTACCGATAATATCTTAGGTGGATTATATAAAAAAAGAAATGGCGAACATAAAAATAAAGTAATACAGAAAATGAAAGCAGGAAATAAAATGCAGAAAGCCGATGAAGAACTCGCGCGACAATATCAAAAGAGAATTTGAACTAAAATAACTTTTAATAAAAAGAGATCCTAACTTTCAAATTAATTAAGGCGGAGACTCGGCCGTGGAGGTTCCATAAGAATGAGCTCACTTATCTCTAGGACTATCGCTCACCTGAACGCTAAGACTATTCGACCGATCGCTAGACCGACGAAGGATTCCTCTTAACGCCCGCATTACGCTAAGAACCCCGCTATTGGGTGGGGAACCCAATCGGTAGAGTTGCGCGCCTCCTCTCTCGAGGGTTAGCGCGGAGCTCTCTTTACCCAAGGGTGATCGGTCCATACGTGCGGCCTCTCGGCGTTGCGTATGGATAACGGAAAATAGGGCCCGCACATCGATATGCGGTCCTACGCGTCGTTAACCCGGGGCAAACTTTAAGAAATTTAATTAAATAGAAAATAGGACCTTTAATTATTTAAAGCTACTTTATTTGTCCCAATGCTCTTCGATATTGAGGGCTAAGGGCGGTTAGCCACTCATCGGAATGGGGACACTTACGCTAGAAAGCGATAAAGAAAACTGTAACGAAAACAGGAAATAAAGCAGTAAATGAAAGCTGAAAATTGCAAGTCCTACCCAAACGAGTAGGACTGAAGAAAGCAGTAAATGCGAATCCCGGCTCGAGCGAGTGGGCGGGGGTAAATTTATACTCATACACGCACACACTCTACAGGAAAGTAAAATCACACACACGCACTCTACAATAAAGTAAACACACGCACGCACTCTAAGTTTTCCTACTCAAGTGAGTAGGAAGAAAATGAAAGCAATAAAAGACGAGTCCCACTCAAACGAGTGGGCGGGAAATGAAAGCTGAGCGCCATTTAACTCTTAACGAGTAGGCGAAAATAAATGCATACGCACACACTCTACAGAAATTGAAATAAAGCAATAAAGTCTAACTCATACACGCACGCACACTTGCAAAAATAAGAAAAAGCAAAGTGACTGAAAAATTAAAACAACTGCATTTCTACCGCTAGAATGCGGTAGAAATGCATAAAAGAGAAAATAAAAAATTAAACGGAGCGAAAAGTTTTGCAAATAAACGCAAAATGGAAGTTGGCGAAAAATTAAAACAAGTGCATTTCTACGCTAGAATGCGGTAGAAATGCATAAAAAGTGCAAATAAAAATAAACTAAAGCTAAACGGGTGCGGAAAATGAAAATAAAACGGGCATTATAACGGCTAGAAAGTGCGATAAAATCCTAAACTAAGCTATGTTATAAAGCTAAAAAAAGATAAAACATGAAAAGAACGAAAAAGGGAACGAAAAATTACAAAGATAGGGCGCTTCCAATGAGATTCATGCTAAGCAAGAGAGAAAATAAACTATTTTTATAGAATAAAAAGCTATTACAAACTAAGGGAGGGGGGGAGAAAAATCTCTTACATAACATTTGGATCCAAATGGGCAGCACAACATCTAAGTAAAGTGGCCAAAAAAAGAGACAAGAATCTCATACAGCAGCTGCCTTTATATAGGCAAAAAAAAACGGGTTGGTCACGCCCTAGGTCACGGGCGTGACAGGGGGGCGTGACAGTACTATTCATGAGCTTGATTGGTGATTTGACTGGAGGCTTGACTTCGGCTGAAAATGTGGCGGTCACGCCCAGGTCACGGGCGTGACAGGGGGGCGTGACAGGGAGCTGGAGCTGTGGAGTTGACGGGAGCCTTGACTTCGAGGCGATCCACGTGGCGGACACGGGCGTGACAAGCTTGTCACGGGCGTGACAGGGGGCGTGACCCGGACAGCTGGCATCCGATGTCGGCAGCGTTGACGGTTGACGGAGAGTTGCGTGCCGACATCGACACGGGCGTGACGAGGCTTGGACACGGGCGTGACGGGGGCGTGTCGGGCTCGGAACATTGAAATTGTTAATTTTTTCAGGCTGGTTGAGTTGAGAGCCTGACACGCCCGTGTCGGGGGGGTGACACGGGCGTGACAAGGCCGAAAATTATTTTTCTGGAAAAATTCAGAAAACAAAAAACGAAGTTAGAAAAATAAAAAATTACAAAAAAGAAACAATTTATTAAAGAAAATAAACTAAAAAAGACAAAAATAAAGTAAAACAACAAAATAAATACACTATAAAATGGGTATATTTACAACTCATCAAATACCCCCATACTTAAGCTTTTGCTATTCCAGAGCAAAAGTTGGAGATGAACCTATAAGGAATTAAAAAGAATCCTAAATTTAACTAACGCTTAAGTTAATTGTGAGAAAGATCGAAATGAATTTTCGGGGTTTCGGAATTAAATCCTAAATTATGAAAATGTTATAAATAGAGGAACCGTTTATAAAATACTTCTAAATGAGAAAAATAGAAAGCGAAGATTGTTTTTGTTAGTTTAACAAAAATGGATTGGAATTATCGAAAAAACTTTACCTAAAAAGAAATTGATAGGAAATAATTCAATTTAAAAATTATGCTCTCAAAAAGTTTTAGATTAATTCTAGAATCATGAAAAATGGATAAGTGGATTGGCGGTTATGAAGAGGACTTTGATTTTTTTTGGGGCGAGGTAATTTTTTTCTCGAACCTCCACATTTTTTCTTGGATTATTAGGAAAATGAAATCTTATTTTCCTAACATTTTTTCTTTCTTTCTTCATAAAAAATAATAAACTCAAAGTATATGTATAGGAGTAATGAATTTTTATCCTCTTACTCCGTAACATATAATCTTTTTTTTTTAAATATTGGGCGCCTATGTTTACGGGACGAAATCTTATCCCCATTGACATAAGATCTTTTAAGGGTGAGTGGGGAATCATACCAAGTAAGGCATGAAAAAAAGGTGGATGGTTTAGTTTCTAAAAGAAAGCTAGAGTTTAATAAAAATTTCGAGAGCAACCTTTTTAATTTGAACGTTCCTACGTTTCTAAAAGCATAAGTAGAAATAATGTAAAATCCATGAATGTTATTTTCTAACATAAAGATGTGCTTTATTTCAAAAATAAGAAGTCAAAATGAGAAAAATAAGTTCCCTATAATAAGAAAATGACATAAAAAATTCTTTAAAATCTTAACCCCAGAAATTTAAGTCTATCGAGATACAATAAAAAAAACGAATAGTAAATAAAGAATTAATTAAATTCGCTTATAAATAAACTCGAAACGATTATTTTGGAGAGCAAAGAGGTTACGAATTAAGGTATTCGAATTATTTATTATAAAATAAATTTTTTTTTGATTTTTATGAGTTTTTCTAATTTTTTTGTTATTTTGGGGTTATTATCATTATTTTGGAAATTTTTAAAGGTTATGCAAATTTTTTTTATAGTTTTTGAGTTATAGAAAATTTTTTTGAATTTTTTGATTTACAGAAATATTTACAAGAAAAGAGAGAGATTTTTTTTTTCACAAGATAGGAAAGAGAAGTGGAAATAGACAAGAATATTTACAAAATATTTACAAAGTAGAAAAAGGATCGCCCGCGAACAGACTCTTATTTATGGTTGGTTCGATGAGTCGAACGTCGCGGAGCGATGTTTCATTATTTTTTTTTTTGAATTTTTTTTTATTATTATAAATATTTTATTTAAAGGATGAAAATATTTTTTTGAAATTTTTAATTTTTGCAATTTTTTTGGTAATTTTTATTTACTGCTTGAAATAAAAGGACAGAAAATAGGAAACACCCCATACTTAAGTCCAACATTGTCCCCAATGTTGCACTAAGTATGAGGAACGAGATATATATATAAATAAATATGTACAAAAAGGTAAAAGAGGGGTTTAGAAATCTTCCCTAAACCGCGTTCGGGGAAGCCCGTTAAGTATTGTCCTGCAAAAGTTAAAAGTAAAAGCAAAAAAAATATAGTATAAAAAACGAAAAAGAAAAATTCGGCGAAAATGGTGCGGGTGATAGGGGCAAGTAGGTGTGACTCGGAAGCTAACGTCTTAGCTAAGTGAGCGCGACCGATATGCGATCCCCTAGCGCTCACAATTGTGAAGCGCGCCGAAACGACAAAATAGATATATAATTAGTTTTTTTGTTTTATAAAAATTTTTCTTAGTTTTTTTTTTTAATTTTTTATTATTATTTTTTAATTATTTTTATTATTTGTTTTTTTTTTTTTTGGTTTTTTTTTTTGAATTTTTAGATTTTTTTAAGTTTATGTTTTAGTTTTTGATTTTTTTTGAAAAGAAAAATAAAATGGAAAAAAGAAAAAAAAGAAAATAAGATAAAGGCAAATAAAATAAAGAAGAAATTTTTTTTTTTTTTGAATTTTTTAATTTTTTTGATGAAAAGGAAAAAAAATTTCATCAACATTTTTTTTTTAATTATTTTTAAGTTTTTAAATTTTTAATTTTTATAAGTTTCTAAGTTTTTTTATTTTTTTAAGTTATTGAATTTTTTTTTTTTTTTTAGTTTTAGAATTTTTTGTTTTTTTTTTTTTTTTTTTTTTAGTTTTTTTTTTAATTTTTTTTTTTTTTTTTTAATATTAATAATAATATTGATATTATTATTATTATAAATATAATTTTTGGTGGCCATTTTGTTGTTTTTTGATATAGAAATAAAGGGTAAAATTAATAGGGTTCAGGAATTCAAAATAGTAAGACGATAATTTCCCCGGCAACGGCGCCAAGAACTTGATGGTTAAAACGCCGGCTCTTATTTAGGAGTGAAAGTGGAGGTTTTTATTTATAAAAAGAAGAGCGTTGTTATTTTTGTTAGAAACCGAGTTTTAACGAGAGGGAGGCAAGTGCACCTATCGCGTGTAGTACAGGATATTCCCATGTGGAGGAATATCGGGGTCGTATTGTTCTCGTGGTCGGCTTAGCTATATCTACTCTTTCCCTGAAAGCCTATTATTCTACCGATAATATCTTAGGTGGATTATATAAAAAAAAGAAATGGCGAACATAAAAATAAAAGTAATACAGAAAATGAAAGCAGGAAATAAAATGCAGAAAGCCGATGAAGAACTCGGCGCGACAATATCAAAAGAGAATTTGAACTAAAATAACTTTTAATAAAAAGAGATCCTAACTTTCAAATTAATTAAGGCGGAGACTCGGCCGTGGAGGTTCCATAAGAATGAGCTCACTTATCTCTAGGACTATCGCTCACCTGAACGCTAAGACTATTCGACCGATCGCTAGACCGACGAAGGATTCCTCTTAACGCCCGCATTACGCTAAGAACCCCGCTATTGGGTGGGGAACCCAATCCGGTAGAGTTGCGCGCCTCCTCTCTCGAGGGTTAGCACGGAGCTCTCTTTACCCAAGGGTGATCGGTCCATACGTGCGGCCTCTCGGCGTTGCGTATGGATAACGAAAATAGGGCCCGCACATCGATATGCGGTCCTACGCGTCGTTAACCCGGGGCAAACTTTAAGAAATTTAATTAAATAGAAAATAGGACCTTTAATTATTTAAAGCTACTTTATTTGTCCCCAATGCTCTTCGATATTGAGGGCTAAGGGCGGTTAGCCACTCATCGGAATGGGGACACTTACGCTAGAAAGCGATAAAGAAAACTGTAACGAAAACAGGAAATAAAGCAGTAAATGAAAGATGAAAATTGCAAGTCCTACCCAAACGAGTAGGACTGAAGAAAGCAGTAAATGCGAATCCCGGCTCGAGCGAGTGGGCGGGGGTAAATTTATACTCATACACGCACACACTCTACAGGAAAGTAAAATCACACACACGCACTCTACAATAAAGTAAACACACGCACGCACTCTAAGTTTTCCTACTCAAGTGAGTAGGAAGAAAATGAAAGCAATAAAAGACGAGTCCCACTCAAACGAGTGGGCGGGAAATGAAAGCTGAGCGCCATTTAACTCTTAACGAGTAGGCGAAAATAAATGCATACGCACACACTCTACAGAAATTGAAATAAAGCAATAAAGTCTAACTCATACACGCACGCACACTTGCAAAAATAAGAAAAAGCAAAGTGACTGAAAATTAAAACAACTGCATTTCTACCGCTAGAATGCGGTAGAAATGCATAAAAAGAGAAAATAAAAATTAAACGGAGCGAAAAGTTTTGCAAATAAACGCAAAATGGAAGTTGGCGAAAAATTAAAACAAGTGCATTTCTACCGCTAGAATGCGGTAGAAATGCATAAAAAGTGCAAATAAAAATAAACTAAAGCTAAACGGGTGCGGAAAATGAAAATAAAACGGGCATTATAACGGCTAGAAAGTGCGATAAAATCCTAAACTAAGCTATGTTATAAAGCTGAAAAAGATAAAACATGAAAAGAACGAAAAAGGGAACGAAAAATTACAAAGATAGGGCGCTTCCAAATGAGATTCATGCTAAGCAAGAGAGAAAATAAACTATTTTTATAGAATAAAAAGCTATTACAAACTAAGGGAGGGGGGAGAAAAAATCTCTTACATAACATTTGGATCCAAATGGGCAGCACAACATCTAAGTAAAGTGGCCAAAAAAAGAGACAAGAATCTCATACAGCAGCTGCCTTTATATAGGCAAAAAAAACGGGTTGGTCACGCCCTAGGTCACGGGCGTGACAGGGGGGCGTGACAGTACTATTCATGAGCTTGATTGGTGATTTGACTGGAGGCTTGACTTAGGCTGAAAACGTGGCGGTCACGCCCAGGTCACGGGCGTGACAGGGGGGCGTGACAGGGAGCTGGAGCTGTGGAGTTGACGGGAGCCTTGACTTCGAGGCGATCCACGTGGCGGACACGGGCGTGACAAGCTTGTCACGGGCGTGACAGGGGGGCGTGACCCGGACAGCTGGCATCCGATGTCGGCAGCGTTGACGGTTGACGGAGAGTTGCGTGCCGACATCGACACGGGCGTGACGAGGCTTGGACACGGGCGTGACGGGGGCGTGTCGGGCTCGGAACATTGAAATTGTTAATTTTTTCAGGCTGGTTGAGTTGAGAGCCTGACACGCCCGTGTCGGGGGGTGACACGGGCGTGACAAGGCCGAAAATTATTTTTCTGGAAAAATTCGGAAAACAAAAAACGAAGTTAGAAAAATAAAAAATTACAAAAAAGAAACAATTTATTAAAGAAAATAAACTAAAAAAGACAAAAATAAAGTAAAACAACAAAATAAATACACTATAAAATGGGTATATTTACAACTCATCAAGCCTTCTTTCAGATCTTTGCTTCTTCAAGCTTTCTTCTCTTCACAGCTTCAAGACAAAGCACTTTAGGTGCTTGTGATGACTAGTTTTAGTCATCGTTTTTGGGGTAATTTAGTAGCTTATTTTCCTAAGTTTTATTATAATCTTGTGTTTTGTATGCTTGTTTTGATGTCATTCTATGTTTTGATATTAAAATCTATTTAGCCTTATTATATATATTATGTCACTATTTATGGTGTTATGTTTATTAATATTAGCTAATGTTTGGTTGTTATGTTTTAATGTTTTAATGTTTTTTTTAATGTTTTGTTATTTTATTTTAATGTTTGAATGTTTTGATGTTTTGTTTTTATGTTTACATGTACTTGATATTTTATTATTTCTTTGTTCAACTAATCTATGTTTTGAATTTGTTTTGTAGGTTCAAGTTTGATCATGGAGCAGCCCCTTTGATCCATGGTGCAGCCGGCCTACTTGGTGTAGCCTAACATGGCCTACCCGAGCCCTCCATATGATGTAGCCTCCAAATAGCAAGCAGCCTGAGACCTTGATGCAGCCCAAACAGCCCAACATGGCCTACCCGAGCCTTTCCATGGTGCAGTCCAACCCACCTTTTCATGCAAGCCGAGCCCTTGAAGCTGCCCAACATGCCTTCAAATCATATGGCCGGCCCTCACACATTGAAGCAGCCCCTCTCTCCTCATAATTGCCATGCATGAATATTTCCATGCATGGCCGGCCACCTTATATCTCATGCATGCACTTTTCCCTCCCTCTCTCTTCATTTATTGCATGCATGAATCTTTGCTCCCCCTATGTGGCCGGCCACCTCATTTCCCCACCCATTTTTCTATTTTATAATTTTATACTTCATTTTCCTTCATTAAAATGCATGCATGTAGCCCCCTCTCTATTTCCATTTATTATCATACAATGCATCCTCCCATTTTCTCTTCCCTTCATTAAATGCATGGATGAACCATCCCCCCTTCATGTGGCCGGCCACCCCCTTGTCTCCCCTCTTCATTTCCATTCTAGAATCTTCCCTCCTCATCTATATAAGGAACGCATGGTCTCATGTTTTGGAGGTTGGCTTTTGGAAAGAGCAAGTGGAGAGTACAAGTCAAGAGAGCTTTTGTAATTTTATTTCCTAGTTGTCTAGTTGTAATTTCAATTTTTGTTTAAGAGTTTTGTTTAATATCATTTTGTTTAAGCATTGTGAATTTCTATTTTTAGTAATATTAATGAAATTTCCTTCTCTTATTTTGTCTTCCTTTTCAATCATGCGTAGATAATTTCCTATAGCATTCGATCGTGAGGATCCATGAAGTGAGATGAGAGTTTATTTCCTTTCTTAGTTTTATTTTTGTTATTTCATGCTCGATCCTTCCTTGATTTATTTTGTGTCGACTCCGTATTTCTGGTATACGGTAGTAGACCTTGTTCTCATTTCATAGTAGTCGAGAGACTCATGATTTGAAAGACCACTCAAATAAGGAAGGAGTTGAACACAATCCTAGAGATAGGACGACGTAAATCCTCCGGATTGGAGTCAAATCCAATAGTGCGGATCACATCGATAATGCAACTTTAGGCTTCTTTGGTTTGTAAAGAGATTTCGATCAAAGAGTCTACAAGTTAGGAGACCTAATGCTCTAGCGAGATTTTTTCTCATTTTCGGATCCGTCACGGTCGAGTATGATTTGAAAAATTAAAACTATCTTTATTTTTATCTCTCTCATCTAATTTCATGGTGATTCACTGATCAGGTGCTAGCTTTTTATTATAAGTTTTTCTTCTTAAAATTGTCTTTTATTTTACCTTTAAAAAATTCTCAAATCCCAACAATTTTCCGGTAGGATAATAGTTAAAGCGTGAGTAGCAGTAATTGACAACCTCGTGTTTAAATACAACCTTGGTACTATAATTCGACTGGTACACTTGCCTGTTCGGGTTTTGGCCCACCAGCTTGTGTTGCTGAAACTGTGAAGAACCTGCAACAAGTGTCGGCCCTTGGCTGTTACCTTATGCTCAGAGAAAATACTCTGAACTAGCTTGACGGTGTAGGTGAGAATGACACCAGCTATCTTACTGTTGAAGATGTTGATTCCAACAGCTATCTTGCTCTCTGTCTTGTAGACTTGAGCTTCCTGTTCTTCAGCTCCACAACAATGGCGGAGAAGAAGAACTTCCCCTAATTCTCTTTCCTCGAAAAGCTTCTTTTCTTTGTAATGGTCTTTTCCTTTTATTGAATTTGTCCCAACGGCTCTTGAGTAGTGGACCCCACATCATTAATGTCCAACAACAACTTTGCTTTAACGCCGACTATCGTACAATAGGTCTGCAACAATATTTGTCGCGTAATATAGCCATCCCGCCACAAATTTGAAATATGTTGACTTGTTGAATTGCTGACATCATCAGCTGAGGACTTAGCCAAAAATCAAATAACATTAGCATAGGTGTTGAGTGAGTAAGCATCACTCAATGCCAAAACACTCAGACAGATTTACCGTCTCTTGACGTTGAGTGAGTAACCTTCACTCAACACCAAAACTACTAAAATATAAATCTGATTCTAGGTGTTGAGTGATTCAGCTCCACTCAATGCCAACTTGCTTTATCATCTATTTGTTGTTTGGTGTTGAGTGTGTGAGCATCACTCAACGCCAAACACCTTAGGAAAAATTCTGCCTTCACTAGGCGTTGACAACATTGAGTGAGAAACCTCCACTCAACACTTTTTACCTTAACCATGTTTTTGCCTCTATAGTATCTTAGGCATTGAGAGCATTGAGTGAGCACGCCTCACTCAACGTTTTCTACCTTAGCCAAAATTCTGTGTTTAAAACCACTGGCTTAGATTGTCTTACTTTGAACTGAGTTCGACGAATGATGAACTGAGCTCGACGAACTTTGAACTGAGTTTGACGAAATCTCAACTGAATTCAAGTCATAGCTTTTTGATGTATTGCATTGAGTGTGTCTTCATCACTCAATGCCAAACTACTTAGCCATATTTCTGCCTACAGATGTATGGCTTTGAGTGAATGACCTTCACTCAATGCCTGTGGACATAGCCAGATTTCTAGCTTGCCAACATTATTCCTTACCTCTGGCATTGAGTTAGCTTGCTCCACTCAACGCTTGTGGACTTGGCTGCATTTTCAATTTCTCCTTGACTTCTGGCATTGAGTGAGTTTACCTCACTCAATGCCTGTGGACTTAGTCAAATTTTCATCCTGCTTTTCCAGCATCTTCTCATAGTGTCCACCTTTCTGCCTTATGATAACCTGTCACATCACTTAGACAATCTGTCTAGACTTGTTCCATGGAACATCCTGCACATGATGAGCTTAAACAACATCAAATACAACTATGTTCTTAGTGTTGCTAGTGATGCATCTTCAAATCCACTTTAGGGAACATTGTGGGCAATGGACCCAACAATTGGATATCGCTTGATAACGATGAGTATCGCCGATGGAGATTGCTCTTGGAGAGCTATTTGTTATGTGAAAGACTAGTTTTCTGGCACTACAAGATGCTGCGGGGTTTGGGTTGAGTTTGGGCGCAGAAAGAGAACTTCTATTTATCCCGCCAAGCGATCGTGACGAACACTGGAACTAACTCCCTTTTTGATTGTGAAGCCATTCCTCGGAGGACAGTGTGGCTATTGTGAGGTGTGAGCTCTTAAAGGCCAGTATGCCGAATGGGTAAGGGGAAAGATAGCCCACGTCGTTTGACGATTTGAGCAATGGGCAAGGTTGAACTATACCCACGTTATGTCTGACCGATTAGTAGACCAAAGTTATTGGTCTCGTTGGAGCGCATAATGAGATTCTTAGGCCTGCGTGCCATTAAGACTAAAATGCTCAAACTTACTGTTATGTCTGGGACCTCTGAACGGTGGTGGGACCCTAGTTTTCTAGTACACCAATAATGTGCCCTGAGTGCACGGAGCGTCGGGACGTGCAACCAACGTTTGTGATATATGGAACTGTGCGTGAGTATATATTTTTATGATATATCTTCTTGTGAAAATACTATGCATTTAGGGAAGGAATACCACTACCCCGAGAAAGGGGTAGGGTTGTTATAAATTGGTCAGCTGAATGCTGACCGTTGCCTTGTTTGCCACCCTTGTGGTGGATTGTCCATGTGAAGGTGTTGGAGAGCCGAGCGAGAAATAGTGGGCTGAAGCCCTTGCTGCTATGCTAGCCCTCAAAGGCCGAGTGGAAAAGTTTTACTATTTTCATGTGTTGCCGACCTGAGCGCCGATGTTTGTAAACCACATTTGTGAAGTATAACTGTAAGTCCTTAAGGCCATAACTTTTGTGTATTTGTAAGTGACATTCCAGTTATATATATAAATGGTATGGTTTATATATAGTGGACATTCATTTGGTATGAGTTCATGCAACCCTAAAGCTTCCGCTAGAATGCTTTGAGTTAGGATTCAAGTAGTTCTTTGATATTATCCTGTAATCCCTCCGCCTGTTTGTGGAATATAGTGTGGGGCCCCAGCCGGACCCTCTATTATATTTCATGTGACGGATGGAGGTGTTACACAATGCTCTCAATGCCTAGCATGCAGAAGTGGCTGAAGAATATGCTAAGGCAAAAAGCATTGAGTGAGGCTTGCTTACTCAACGCCAAAACACTTAGATAGAATTCTATCTAAGTGTTTTGGCATTGAGTGAAGCTCATTCACTCAATGCCTATTCTATTGATGCTCAATTTTGGCTACGTCCACAGGTGCTGATGTCAGCAAAATCGACAAAGTCAACTAAATTCAAATCAAGTACGGAGAAGCTACAGAACACGATAAACTCGGTCAATAAGCTACTGTACGTCTTCTTCCGTTAAAACAAGGCGCAGCTGGAAGCTGTAGGTGGGTCCCACTGATCTATAAGAGCCATTGATCAACGAACTACGAAAGGAAGAGATGGGCTAAGATGCAAGACAACTTTTAGGACTTTATCATTTTCAAAAAGTTTGTGACTGGACTTCATCTTCCTTGTCATTGCTGCATGTAAAAGCTTGAAGTCTCCCTGCAAAAAGTTCAGTTAGCTATGTGTCTTCTTCATCGACACCAGCAAGATCAGAAGGCTTTCCTTTTGAGGGAGAAGCAGAAACAAGGAAGAAGTCTTTGTAGATCAAGTTGCTTCTCAGTTTAGCAAGCTCAAATCTGAAGATCTACTTCTGAAGTTTAGAAGAAGGAAGAATAAAGTAGCTACCTCTGTCTTAGGAAGGAAGAGGAAGCAAAGCAGTTTTACTGCTAGTTACTTCCAACTCAAGATCCTTGTAGCTATGAAGAAAGTTTGTGTAACACCTCTACCCGTCACGTGTAATATATTAGAGGGTCGGGTCAGGGCCCCACACCATATTCCACAAATAGGCGGAGTAGTTACTAAATAATATCAGAACCAACGAACCCTAATACAGAGCATTCTAGCGGAAGCTTCATGGTTGAAAACTTGAACTCATTAAGAACAAAAATGTCCACTACTACCATTTAGGAATGTATACAACCATACACACAAGGTACATGGACTTATGACCTTATAAGTTTCTCTTAACAAAAGTGCGGTTTACAAACATTGGCGCGCAGGCCGGCCACGCATGAACAAGAGTAAACAAAACATAGCCTTCGAGGGCCAACAACATAACCAGGGCTTCAGCCCGCTATTTCCCGCTTGGGCCAGCACCACCTGCATAGAATCAATCCACCAAGCGGTGGAAAACAGGGCAACGGTCAACATTCAGCTGACCAATTATAACGACCCTGCCCCTGGCACGGGGAAGCGAAATTCCTTGCCTGCAAAGCACTTTATTCACAAAACACATATATATATATATATAACAATCCACCAAGAACGTGTACAACCGCACATGTCAATACATATCACAAATGCTGGCACGACGGCCCGACGTTCCATGCACTCAGGGCACATTATTGGTGTACCAGAAAACTAGGGTCCCACCACCGTTCAGAGGTCCCAGACATGACAGTCAATTATGAGCATTCCTAGTCTTTACGGTGAGCAGGCCAGAGACTCTCGCTATGTGATCCTAACAGGGCCTTAAGCACCCACGGTTAGACAACCATAACGCGGGTACAGATCCACCTTTCCCGTTGCTCAAATTCGTCAGACTCAAGCATGGACTGACGCGGGTACGACTTCACTTTTCCTATTCGCCAAAAAGGCATTTCACAGTTGCAGCTCAACGACTCAACTTCACCCAGAATGGCACTCACGGCCACAAGAGTTGAACACCAAGTACCAACTCTCAATGCTTTTTCCTGGATTTCCTCCAGTACTTCTTATTGCACCATGCCACAGGTATCCACCAAGGATTCCATAAAAACAACCAATTTACTCGGAGTTTTATCCGATTTGCAAACAAAGCTTCACCAATCTAGACCATCTCGTACGGATGGGCTTCATACAACATGCCTAACCGTACTACTCACTTCCAGTTCTAATGCAACATAACAAGGGATGAAACACAACATCCCATGGGAATCACTTCGATTTCCACCTTTTGGTGGAGGATTCCATGCATATGCAGGAAAGAAGGACTTCACTTGTCCAAGAAGGAAATCGTTACCCATGGAAGACATTTTGGCGCCATGGAGAAAACTAAACGGTTGGAAAGCACCGCAACACTCTAGCCTCCGCAGATCTTAACTCGGCTCATGATTTAGACCACCGTAGCACCACCAGCAAACAAATTTCTCCTCTTCTTCCTTCCCTTGCTCTCCCCTCTCTCTTCTTCTTAGAAAGAGAAAGATGAAATGAAAATGGGAAATAACTCATCTATCCTCGCACTTATCCCTTCAGGAAATACCCAAGGCCGTTAGATCTTCATCAAAGGAAACAAACAACTCAGATTTGCTCTGAAAAACATCTTCCCTGGGCTGACATAGCTTGTGACACGCCCGTGTAATAGGTCGTGTACCTTAAGCGGCAAACAACCGACTAAAACAAGAATGGGACACGGGCTTAGACACGCCCGTATAAATCTCCAGACACACTCGAGTCACTTAGTACATGCTCGTGTTTTGGGGCGTGTCCATTAATTGACACAGGACCAACAAATCCCGAAAGGGACACGGGTCCCCAACATGTACGTGTCAACTTTGACACGGCCATGTCGACCAGTACATGCCCGTGATCCAGGCCATGTTCTTCAGTCGGCACCGCCCGACACAACCAGAGCAGGACACGGGTATGTGAAACGCCCGTGTTTGCGCTATTCATACCCATGTTTCCAACCGTGTTCCACATTCGACATAGCTAGGCTAACATAGAGCAAGACACGGCCCTGGGCATGTCCGTGTCCCAGGCTGTGTGACCTTATTTGGGTCTTGGGGCATTACAGTTTGAGCTGAGATAGCTCAACTTAAGGTGCTGTCACAGAGAAATTTCTCTGTGATAGATATAAATCTATTTCAATCCAGTAGGATTCTTTTGGATTTGAGTTGTAGTGCTCTCTGAGCCTGAGATAGGGAAAATTTGCCTATACTGTAGGATCCAGTTTGGATTTGAGGTAGGTGGTGAATTGATCACTGAGCTGTAGGAGAGGAATACTCTCTGAGGTAGGATCCTTAGTGGATCTGAGGTAAGGGTGTCCTCCCAGCCTGAGTGTAGGGCCTTTGGCCTGAGGTAGGTGGTCTTCTGACCACTGAGTTGTAGGCCCTTGAGGCTGAGCTGTAGGTCTTGGAAGAGACTGAGATATTCTGAGGGATCTGAGGTGTAAGCTCTGTGGAGCAAAGTTTTGGAGAAGTGACTTGACTAACAAAAAGTTGGCAAGGTGGGAGGAGAGTGGATGTACCCAAAAGTTGGGGAACCACTATAAATCAGTGCGTACTTTTCTGTGGTGTTTTTCTTTGTGCAGGTACTTGAAAGCAAATCACTGCCGACACACAAAGATCTAAAGAAGATAAAATTAAAAGTTAAAATAACTGTAAGACAACCTATTCACTCGCTAGGTTGTAAGATACCTTGAAAATAAAGACTTTCAATAATTGTGTCGAGACAAGTCAATTGTCTCGACACTTTCAAGTTCAACCTGAAAATTCATCTAAGTAAAATTGTGTCGAGACTGCTAAGATGTCTCGACACCTTCTAAGAACACTTAAGTAATATAATGTTGAGATAGTTTGGACATCTCGACACTTATGTTTCTGAAGATATGTAGAGTCAACACAAAAGTGTCAAGACAAGTCAGAAATGTCACATCAGCTATAGTAACATGGTATCTCAACAGAAACAGTTTAAAGGAGAATTTGAAGTATGATGTCACATGCTGATGTCATCAATTAGAATCCAGCAATCCACAAAGGCTATAAATAGAGGGGTTGTCTTCACAGAAGGAAGCAATTTTAACAGATCAGAAATTCTCATTCTAATTTCTTCCAAGTCAGGGGAGGATGACAATTCCATGGAAGAAGAGGGAGATGAAAGTCTTCAAGAAGATCTTTAGATCCTTTCATCAAGTGATCAGATGATTCAAGTAGATCTATTCTACAAATTCTTCAAGGAAATCAAGCCAATCATCAAGAAGATTGCAGATCCAGAGAAGTATCTTTTCAGTTAGATTATTTATCAAGATTTAATCAAGTGCAGCTGAATTGAAGTTTCTGAATTCATTTAGATAAGTCAGATTACATATTGATTTTTTGATTATATTTACCCTTAATTTTTGTAAGATCTTTGAGTGGGTAGGAGAGTTAATCTATGAGTTGTTAGCCTAATTTTTAAAAGCTGAGGTAAGGTTCTTGAGGGACCTGAGGTAGGTGATTTGAGTGGGATCACTGAGGTGTAAGCCCGTGTTATAAAGGCTGAGGTAGGGTTCTTGAGAAACCTGAGATAGGATATTGGAGGAATTTCTGAGGTAGGACCTATTGGTATGACTGTAGGTTTCTTAACAAAAGCTGAGCCTGTAAGATCTTTGGAACATAGTTGAAGAGGAGGAGATATAACCTTATCTAGCACATTGCTAGTGAGAAAGAAGGGGTTGTTGGTACCCTAGTTTGATTTGAGTTTAGTCTTCTCCTTTTGTCCCTTGACCCAAGAAATATCTATGGTCAATGGTTAGTGGTCTAGCTGTAGAGTCCTCGCTTTTCCAAATGAAGAATTTGGTTAAGTAGTTTGTTCGTTCGACTATCGTCGAACGCCGCTCGACTATCGTCGACTAACTGTTCGACGATCGTCTATCAGTTGTTCGACTTTCAGTCTGCGAGAATAGTTCGACTATCGATTGATAGTTCGACTATCTGTGTGCTTTGATAGTTCGACTATCTGTTGATAGGTCGACTATCTGATAGCTCGATTATCTGTTGATAGTTCGACTATCGGTTCTGCGTTGATAGTTCGACTATCTGTTGATAGGTCGACTATCTGTTCTCGCTTGGTAGTTCGACTATCTGCTTTGATAGTTCGACTATCTGGTAGTTCTACTATCTGGTGATAGTTCGACTATCGGTTCTGCTTTGATAGTTCGACTATCTGTTGATAGTTCGACTATCTGTTTTGCTTTGATAGTTCGACTATCTGTTGATAGTTCGACTATCTGTTTCGCTTTGATAGCTCGACTATCTGTTGATAGGTCGACTATCTGATAGTTCGACTATCTTCTGATAGTTCGACTATCTGCTGTGATAGTTCGACTATCTCCTGTGATAGTTTGACTATCTGGATCGTTCGACTATCTGTCCGATAGTTCGACGATCTCCGTGCGTCGGTCGACGATCTCCGAGGGTCGTTCGACGCTTTCTGTCTGCCTTTATATTTTGTATTTATTTATTATATTTAATTAATTAATACATTATCTGGCATATCTTTTCAGTTGTTTTATGATAATATTTCCAGGCAATATATGCTCCATCCCTTATGCCTGTGTAAAATCTTTTCAGATAAAGTTGTTTGTCTTATTAGCTGACTTTGTATTTTACTTTATCTGTTGTCAGTCCTTTATAACCGTTAGACTGAAAAGTCTTTCTTCTGCTATAAAGAGTTTATTTCTGATGTGACTTTATTTAGTACTTTATTATCAGATTGCTTTCTGCAGCTTCTTTGAAAGAGGTTTATCCCTTTTATAGAATGTTTCTGCTGTAGAGATTGTTTTGTCTTCTTGATATTTACAGCCCAGGTCTCAAGTTTCAGAAGAAGACAAGTAATTCAAATTAAAGAGAGCCGTTGCTTGCTGCTGTTATAAAAAGGACCCTTTGAAGAAGGATTCAAGCTAGCTAACTAGTTACCCTGTTCATCTGCTTTCAAGCCTTCATCAAGATCAAGTCTTCTGCTCTCAGCAATACTCATCCAACTGAGAAGTGTTAAGATCTTCTACTCTTCTTCAACCTGAGTTCTCCTGCTTTCAGGAAGTTCAAACTCAGAGTTCTTTTGAAGAAGAAGAACAAGAAGATAGCTGCTTGAAGATCTCTAATTTTATTATTTATTATCTTCTTGTAGTTTTTCCTTCAGATCTTTCTGAAGAGTTTTCTGCACTGAAGCAAGACTTCACCTGGACATCTTTGAGCCAGGGGGAGACTTGATTCTTTAGAGCTTTCTAGCTCAGTGCAAGTTTTTGTGCTTCTCTAATCTATTGTAAAATAGAGAAGACATCTTAACCTTCTTCCCCCTCCTGTACAGGGTTATTACTCCCTTCAAAAGTATCCCTTGGTGGCAGGGCACCTGATCAAAAACCTGTGCTTGGTTTTTAGACACCTGATCAAAAGTCTAAAGGGTTTCTGGATCTACCTGAAGCAGATCCTGTTGGTGGCAGGGCACCTGATCAAAAACCTGAGTGGATTCCTACCTTGTTGGTAGAAGAGTGGACGTACCCAAGTTGTTTGGGGAACCACTATAAATTCCTTGTGTTGTCTGGATTGCCTTGTTTAATTCCTGCATTGTGGCTGTGAATAGATATAACTAGGTTGCTAGTTGCTGATTAGGATTTCCAAGCCTTAACTGTAATTACAGTTAGCTTGAGTTTGTGCACAACACTTGTGTTAGGCTATAGGGTTAATTCTATATCTATAATCTTTTAATTCCGCAATTCACTCCAAGGGAGTTGGGTAGACCATTAAGTTTTGTCTAGTGCAAAATTTGATAACTCTATTCACCCCCCCTCTAGAGTAGTATCTATCCCTTCACTTTCAATTGGTATCAGAGGGAGGTTGACTGACTGAATAGGCTAACACCTAAGTCACAAGATCCTGATAGATACCAAAGCTTATAGATAATCACTATCACTATCATGGCCCACTCCAAGGATTATTCTAGCACCAGACCTCCAGCATGCAACTTAGCTAAGTTTGGCATCTGGAAGGCAAGGATAAAATTATATATGAATTCTATTGATGAAAGCATCTTTGCTTCTATTTTGTCAGGACCCCCAAGAGCACCTGCTGCTGCCACTGCCTCATCATCAACTGATATGAGTGCAGTGCCTCCTCCAGATTATAACGATGAGTACAAGAAGGCCAAGATAGCAGATGCCAAGGCGATGAATATCTTGGCTCAGACAATGTCTGATGAGGTATTCCAGAAGGTTTCTGACTGCTCTTCAGCAAAAGCCATGTGGGATACACTGAACCAGATTGTAGCTGGTTCAGCTGATGAAAGGAAGGACAGAAGGTCCAACCTTATCTCACAATATGAGAACATCAAGAAAACTGATGCTGAATCAGTTGAAGCCATGTACACCAGGCTCAGCTCAATCATCAATGAGATGAGGACCCTTGACAAGGACATATCATTGACAGAGGTCAATGATAAAATTCTTATGTGCTTCCCTAGCACATGGGATCTAAGGATCTGGCCCATCAAGGAATCCAGAAGTACAAATGAGATCTCCACTGAATCCCTTCTCGGCAAGCTCAAGTCTTTTGAGCAAGTGCTGAAGACAAGGGAAGCAGAAGCAAAGACCCCTACTCCAACAAGAAAAGAGCAATCTCTAGCTCTTAAGGCTGCTGATGCTTCTGAAGGCAGCCAATCAAATGAGGAGCTAATGGCATTGTTTGCCAAGAGGTTTCTCAAGATGGGGAGAAAGGAATTCAGAAAGAAGTCTTCACGCTATGAAGACAAACCAAGGTATGACCGTTCACCTGCTAAAGAAATTATATGTTATGGTTGCAGGAAGCCTGGACACATCTTACCAGAGTGTCCAGAGGAGAAAAACAAAGACAAGAGGAAAGAAAAGGAACAGCACAGGAAGCACTCCAAGCCATCCTCCTACAAGAACAAGAAAAAGGAGAGAGGTTTCATTGCTGAAACCTGGAGTGATTCTGATGAAGAATCTTCCTCCTCTAGCTCCAGTGAGGATGAGGAAGAGAAGAAGGCAAAAGAAGTTTGCCTCATGGCAATAGATGCCTGCAGCAACCACTCAGCTGCAGAGAGTTCAAATTCAGATGAAGAGATGCCAACAGAAGATGAGGTACTATCTTCTTATGACTTCACTTCTGAAGAATTTAAATTAGATTTTAAATCTTTATGCTTAGATTTGATTAGCTCAGAAAAGGAGATAAAAGAACTTAGAAATAAGTTAGCTGACTCAGAATTAATTGCTACAGAAAATGTTAGGTTAAAGGAAGATCTCACTACTTGTAGTGAAGAAATTAAATTTCTTAAAATGGAGTTAGCTAAGTCTAAGAGGTTAGAAGAATCACTTAATGGTAGAAGCCTTAAGTTGTTAGAAATTACCAGCATGACTAACACTAGGTCAGCTAATAACAAACTAGGCTTAGGAGCTTCTCCAAGTGAACCCCCAGTCATTCTTAAAAATAATCTTTCAACTCCAGTGAACTTCATTTCAGCTAGTGGAATGAAGAACACTGAGCAAGTAAACCAAGTTAACAAAACTTTAAATAAGGCTAAGAGAGAGAAAAGAAAGAAATTTTTTAAAGAAATGCAAAGAGCGTCGAACGCCGCTCGACGATCGGAAGCTCAATGGTCAAACAAAGCTCGACGATCTGAGCGCCCATCGTCGAACGTCGATCGACGTTTTCAACATGATTTTCAAAATCATAATCAGTACCATAGAAACCTAAATGAAAATAGAAACCCTAGGTTTGTTGACCCATCATCTGCATGGAGAATCCCACCTAGGAGATCTCACCCATTAGGTTATCACCCTTAGCCTGCATTTTCATTTATTTCCAGCTTTTCTTATGTGAAAAACAAGGGACCCAAGGTTACCTGGGTCCACTCTGTCTAAATAAATGTCTTGCAGGTGAAGGCCTATCCAATCACTCAAAATAAGTGGTATTTGGATAGTGGATGTTCCAAGCATATGACAGGAAATAAAGATCATCTGTCAAAATTCAAAGCTAAGCTCGGCCCAAAGGTTATCTTTGGAGATTCCAGCTGTGGTCAGACAGAAGGCTATGGCAGGATTACTATTGGAGATGTTACTTTCAAGAGAGTTGCATATGTGACTGGACTGAAGCACAATTTGATTTCAGTCAGCCAGCTATGTGATGCTGGCTACCAGGTTTCATTTTTTAACTCCTCTTGCAATATTACTTTAAATAATAATGTTGTTTTAGTAGGCATTAGAATAGGTAATATTTATTTAGTAGATTTCAATTCATCTCACTCTGAAATCTGTCTATTTAATGAAGTAACAATTAATAATAATTCTTTGTGGCATAAGAGGCTTAGTCATGTTAACCTTAAAAATATATCTAGGTTATCTAAACACAACCTTGTTAGAGGTTTACCTTCTTGCCCCTACAAGAAGGAGAGCCTATGCAAGGCTTGTCAGCTAGGCAAGCAAACCAAGAATTCTTTTAAATCTGTAAATAAGAGTGATTCTCCTAGAATCCTATACCTATTACATTTGGACCTTTTTGGCCCAATAAATGTACAGAGTTTAGGAGGGAAGTATTACACCTTAGTAATTGTAGATGACTTCTCTAGGTTCAGTTGGGTTTTCTTTTTGAGAACTAAGGTTGATAACTTCAAAGCCCTTACAGACTTTCTACTATGTGTGCAGACTGAGTACTCTACTCATGTGGCCTTGATCAGAAGTGATCATGGTACTGAGTTTGACTCTCTTCTCATGCAAGAATTCTGTGAGAGAGAAGGTATCAAACATAGCTTCTCAGCTCCTAGAACTCCTCAACAAAATGGGGTAGTTGAAAGGAAGAACAGAACACTCATTGAAGCTGCTAGCACATTGTTGGCAGATGCTAACATGCCTCTCTCCTATTGGGCAGAAGCTGTTAGTACAGCCAATTATGTCTTGAATAGAAGTTTGATACACAAGCTTAAGTGTAAAACTCCTTATGAGTTGCTTAAAGGAAAGAAACCTAAAATTTATTATTTTAGAGTATTTGGTTGTATTGTTTATATTCATAATAACAATAAAGAATATCTTAGGAAATTTGAAGCAAAAGCTTCAATGGGAATCATGCTTGGATATTCCCAAGTAAGCAAAGCTTATAGGGTTTATAACAAATCAACCTATAAAATTGAAGAATCTGTGCATGTATCTTTTGATGAGTCTCAGATGTTTTACAAGGAGAAAGAAAACTCTCCTTCCTCTAGTTCATTGCAGGTACCTGATGCCCCTCAAGAAATTCTTCAACTATCAACTCTTCAGATCACTGAATCAGACAGTGATGAAGACATTGCAGAAGCTGTTGTTGTACCACCAACAGTAGATCAAATTCCTCCTGAGGAATTAATCCCAACTGTTGCTGAAGATCACATCCCACCTGTTGATATTGTCACACTTAGAGATCACCCTACATCTCAAGTGATTGGAGACATATCAGCTGGTGTGCAAACAAGACACCAATTAAGACAGGATGTGATGCATGCTTGTTTCCTCTCACAGGTTGAGCCCCTCACCTTTAAAGATGCAGAGCTAGATCCCCACTGGATCATTGCTATGCAAGAGGAACTCAATCAGTTTGAGAGATGTAAAGTTTGGACTTTGGTTCCAAGACCTAAAGGCCAACTGATCATAGGCACCAAGTGGGTGTATAGAAACAAGTTGGATGCAAATGGAATTATTATAAGGAATAAAGCAAGGCTTGTAGCTCAGGGATACAGACAGGAGGAAGGTATAGATTATGACCAAACCTTTGCTCCTATTGCAAGGCTAGAAGCAATAAGGATCTTCTTGGCCTATGCAGCCTATATGAAGTTTAAGGTGTTCCAAATGGATGTCAAAAGTGCATTCCTGAATGGTGAGCTTAAGGAAGAGGTGTTTGTTGAACAACCACCAGGGTTTGTTTCTTCAACTCAGCCCTCACATGTGTTTAAGTTGCAGAAAGCTCTATATGGACTAAAGCAAGCTCCCAGAGCCTGGTATGAGACTCTAGCTAGTTTCCTTTTAGAGCACAACTTTACTAGGGGAGTAGTTGATAGAACCCTTTTCGTCAAGCATCACAAGGACACAATCCTGTTAGTTCAGGTGTATGTAGATGATATTATATTTGGCTCCACTGATCCCAAACTTTGCAAAAGGTTCTCTGACCTGATGCACTCTAAGTTTGAGATGAGTAGTATGGGTGTGCTGTCTTACTTTCTTGGTCTCCAAGTAAAGCAAGATGCTGATGGTATTTTCATCTCCCAATCCAAATATGCTAAGGAATTGGTAAAGAAATTTGGGATGGCTGATGCTTCAGCAATGCCTACACCTATGACTATTAATGTAGTTATTGATTCTGATGATCACGGCAAGCCAGTTGATCAAAAGAGTTATTGGGCCATTGTTGGTTCCCAATTATATCTAACTGCAAGTAGGCCTGATATAATGTTTGCTACATGCCTTTGTGCTAGATTCCAGGTCAACCCCAAGGAATCTCATCTGATTCTTCTAAAGAGAATCCTGAGATACCTGAAGGGATGTCCAAATCTAGGACTTTGGTACCCAGCTGAGTCAGAATTTGAATTAATTGGATATTCTGATTCTGATTATGCTGGTTGCAGAGTTGACAGGAAGAGCACCTCAGGAACTTGTCAGTTCCTGGGAGAGAGATTGGTCTCTTGGTTCTGTAAGAAGCAGGCCTCTGTCTCAACTTCAACTGCAGAGGCTGAATATATAGCAGCTGCTAGTTGTTGTTCACAGATCCTGTGGATTCAAAAACAGCTTGTGGATTATGGTTACTCACACAAGAATACCAAAATCATGTGTGATAGTACCAGTGCTATCTCAATTGCACAAAATCCAGTACACCACTCTAGAACGAAGCACATTGAGATTCGGCACCATTTCCTGAGAGATTGTGTGGAAAAGAACAAGATTTGTCTTGAGTTCATATCCACTGAGTTTCAGAGAGGTGATATATTCACCAAGCCCTTAGATGAACAGAAGCATCTGTTCTTTTTAGTTCAACTAGGCATGATCAATGGACGAGACTAAGTGTGACTATATCTGCCTATGTTGAAACCTGCTTGAAGATCGTCGAACGATGATCGAAGATCGTCGAACAGTTTATGCCTATCGTCGACCGCTGGTTAATGATAGCTTATCTGTTTGAAGATCGTCGACCGGCGTTCGAAGATCGTCGAACAGGTCGAGCTTATCGTCGATCTCTGGATGACGACAGCTTGTTGTTTGAGAAGCCAGAAATAGTCGAACGAATGATCGACTACTCTGCTTCTGAGCCGATCGTCGAACGGTCATTCGACTATCGGGTCTAGTATCTTTTTAATAGATCGACTATCTACGGTCTAATATAAAGCCGATAGTCGACCTAGGTTAAAAGATCTTTTGTTTTATCGTCGACGGAGCGTGACTTTTCGCATTCTGTCTTCCCGCTTGTGATTTTCTGCCGCTTCGTCCCCTTCGTCTTCGCCGTCTTTCTCGCGCATTCTCCAGCAATTCAATGGCGATTTATCCCGCAGTGTTAGCCGTTGTAAAGTTTGATGCAGGCTTCAGCGTCGATTTTGACGCGTTCAGTTGCTGTGAAGCAGGGATCGTGGAAGTTCTTCAGTTGTGCCGGGATTAAGGTCTAGAAAGACTAATGTCGACAAGGATAAAGTTAAACATTCCCGAGATCAAGGAATGGGCTTTCACTTCGTCATCCTCTGATGATTCAATGACTGGCACCATCGGCGGAGAAGAGGTAATTTTAACTCCGGCCGTCTTGACTGATGTTTTTGGTTTGATAAATTGTGAAGAGGATTATGAGCAAGATGCTCAAGAGTTTGGAAGGATGCTGACTGAGCTGGGACATGCGGAGGGCATTCCCACGAAGCTGCTCAAGGTCAATTTTCCCTTTAAGATTAAATTTCTCGCTGAGTTAGTTGGAAAAGTGCTCCTTGGAAAGCACTCTGCTCATGACAATATCACAAGGCAACAATTTGCACTGATGTGTGCAATTGTTAATCAGAAAAAGATTGATTGGGCAGGAGTAATGTTTGATTTGATAAGGAAAAAGAATAATAAGAAAGAGGTTACCCTAGGCAGGGTTATTGGAATTTTCCTGAAGGAAAAGTATCCTCAGCTGCTGGTCTCCGTTGCAACAACCATAAATGCAATTAAGAAGATGGACCCAAATCTGTTCTCCAAGTGGAAGAGGACTTTTGTGAAACCCGCTCTCACAGGCGTTGCTCCAGCGACATCAGAGAGCACCAGGACTGATTCGGTCGCTCCTCACCCGGTAGAAGCTGGCTCAGCTCTTTCCCTTCCCTCATCTTCTTCTGCTATGCAGTCTTCTTCAGTTGAAGTTCCATCAACTTCAGCTGAAGTACGACTTTCCCCTTCTCTTGTTCGAGAAACAACCACGGTTGTTCTTCCTTCCCCTCCAGCATCTCCTCTTCCTTCTCATCTGGCTAGGATATCTGCTCCTAGTTTTGATTTGTTAGGATCTGAGAGGATTCCAACACCTCCTCAGTCTCCTATTCAGTCCCCTGTTCTTTCTCCACATCATTCTCCATCTCCAATTCGATCTCCAGTCCACACCACTTCTCATCCTAACACAACAACCATCTCTGCTGCATCTCCATCCACTGTAATTCCATCATCTTTTGAGATCACCCCAGAATTCATTTCTAGCATTTTGGAGTTGATTACCCCTTCAATCAAAATTATGATTGAAGAGACAATTGCTCCACTTGCCTCCTCCATTGCCACCTTGATTGCTTCCATTCAATCACTTTCTAAATCTACTGAGCCCTCTTCTTCAAGGGGCCTGGTTTCAGTTTCCACTGAAATCAGGCAGGGGGAGATGTTCTGTGAAGATGTCTCAGAGCCTCCAGCCTCCCTTCCAGCAGTTCTTCCAGCAGTTCTAGAAGAGGCTGATGCAGTTCAAGTTCAAGATGAATCAGTTTCAGTGCTATCTGACAAAGAAATATCTGATGCAATTATGCTATCTGAATTTGCGGTGAAAGTTTGCTTAGAAGATCTCACCACTCCCGTGGTTGCCCATTTCCTAGAAGGGATTATTACATCCTACCTAGATGAGTCTTGGGAGTTGGTAAAATATGAAGGTAATTCACTCATCCGCTTTATTGACGAGTCAATTAATTTGCTAGCTTGTGAATACCTAGAAGGAATGATTTTAGCTTATTTAGCAGATTTGTGTTCATAAATCTACAGATTATATTAAAGAAGATTTAGCTGCTCAGGTTATAGCATTTATTTCAGAAGCTGCTCCAGATGTTCCTAATGCTCAAATAGATCCAGAATTGGATTCTTTTTTAGATGATTTAGAAGATGTATCTGAAAATCAAGAAGAGAAAGCAAGAGTTGCTTGGAATCAAAGAGTTCAATCTTTGTTAGAGGAAAAAGAAAAAGAGTTGCAAGTTGAAAAGTCAACTGTTTGGGATGATTCACAGGGCTAAATTTAGATTTCCTTCTGGCTCAGGATGCCATTGAAGAGGAAAAAGAGAAAGCTGCTTTAAAGGAAAAGGCTATTTCTGAAGCCTATGATCCATATGACAATCCTCCTTCATCTCACTCTGAAGATGAAGAGGATTCTGATTTATCTGAAAATTCAAAGAAAAAGAAAGCTGCTCAGAAGAAAAGAAAAGCAATTGCTCCTCCTCCTCCCAGCCGTGATAATGATACTCCATACTATATTCTGAAAGGAATTGACCCAAAATCAAAAGAGTTTCAGCATTGGATGTGGTTCTCCAAGAACCAGCAGAAAGAGAGAAAGAAAGCTAAGAAATATGATAGTCCTACCCCTAGATGGACACCCAGAGGTCCTCCTCCTCCACCTCCTGGTGCAGGAGCCTCTGGGAATTTATCTGCCAATCCGTCTGCTCCGTCAGGAAAATCTGCTCCTTCCCAGTCTTCTTCAAGAAAAAGCTCTCAAGGTTTTCATGGAAAATCATATTCTGGCCATCAAAGATCTGATACAGTAAGAGAACAAGTGAAGGAGGTTGTGTTTCAAAGACCAACTTTTTCTCCTTCTCCTTCTCCAAAGAAAAGGATTTCATCTCCTTTGCCAGTGCATTCTGAAAAAGATGTTTCAAAAGGTGATTAGTTTATTTTGTTTAAAAATTCTAGCAAGAACTTTGCTAAGTCTGCTCCCCTGTCTTATCTAGTTAATCAAGATAGAGAACCAGATGATACTTCTGTTGAGACTGTTTATGAAAGTCCTGAGCTTGATCCTAACTTTAGGATGGCTCGTTTTCACGAATTGGTTGGAGCAGCTCAAATCAGGAAAGCAAAAGCTGAAGGAAAAGATACTACTAGTTTAACCACTATGTCTACATTCAGAAAGAAGGAGTTCGAAAAGTTCTAGGTTAATCCTGAGGTCTTTGACCCTTCAAAATATATGGAAAAGCACCCGAAAGCCGTTGTTCCAAGGAATGCAGAATTAAAAATTATTGGCGCGCATGACTTGAAGATGTCTAAGAAAGAGGCAATTGATCCTTTACGGAAAGTTTCCTTTGTTCCTAGCTCGTCTAATCCTAAGCCAGACTCTGTAGATCCTTAATTTTGTTTGACTGCTGTTATATATATTTGACTGTTATTTATCTGTTTGATAACTGCTGTTAATTGTTTATATATTTCCTGTATTAATTTTATTGCTCTTTAGTTAGTTCTATGTTTTAGTTTTTGAGAGACTTAACTCAAATATGGGGAGATTGTTGGTACCCTAGTTTGATTTGAGTTGAGTCTTCTCCTTTTGTCCCTTGACCCAAGAAATATCTATGGTCAATGGTTAGTGGTCTAGATGTAGAGTCCTCGCTTTTCCAAATGAAGAATTTGGTTAAGTAGTTTGTTCGTTCGACTATCGTCGAACGCCGCTCGACTATCATCGAACGCCGCTCGACTATCGTCGAACGCCGCTCGACTATCGTCGACTAACTGTTCGACGATCGTCTATCAGTTGTTCGACTTTCAGTCTGCGAGGATAGTTCGACTATCGGTTGATAGTTCGACTATATGTGTGCTTTGATAGTTCGACTATCTGTTGATAGGTCGACTATCTGATAGCTCGACTATTTGTTGATAGTTCGACTATCTGTTCTACGTTGATAGTTCGACTATCTGTTGATAGGTCGACTATCTGTTCTCGCTTGGTAGTTCGACTATCTGCTTTGATAGTTCGACTATCTGGTAGTTCTACTATCTGGTGATAGTTCGACTATCGGTTCTGCTTTGATAGTTCGACTATCTGTTGATAGTTCGACTATCTGTTTTGCTTTGATAGTTCGACTATCTGTTGATAGTTCGACTATCTGTTTCGCTTTGATAGCTCGACTATCTGTTGATAGGTCGACTATCTGATAGTTCGACTATCTTCTGATAGTTCGACTATCTGCTATGATAGTTCGACTATCTCCTGTGATAGTTCGACTATCTGGATCGTTCGACTATCTGTCCGATAATTCGATGATCTCCGTGCGTCGGTCGACGATCTCCGAGGGTCGTTCGACGCTTTCTGTCTGCCTTTATATTTTGTATTTATTTATTATATTTAATTAATTAATACATTATCTGGCATATCTTTTCAGTTATTTTATGATAATATTTCCAGGCAATATATGCTCCATCCCTTATGCCTGTGTAAAATCTTTTCAGATAAAGTTGTTTGTCTTATTAGCTGACTTTGTATTTTACTTTATCTGCTGTCAGTCCTTTATAGCCGTTAGACTGAAAAGTCTTTCTTCTGCTATAAAGAGTTTGTTTCTGATGTGACTTTATTTAGTACTTTATTATCAGATTGCTTTCTGCAGCTTCTTCGAAAGAGGTTTATCCCTTTTATAGAATGTTTCTGCTGCAGAGATTGTTTTGTCTTCTTGATATTTACAGCCCAGGTCTCAAGTTTCAGAAGAAGACAAGTAATTCAAATTAAAGAGAGCCGTTGCTTGCTGCTGTTATAAAAAGGACCCTTTGAAGAAGGATTCAAGCTAGCTAACTAGTTACCCTGTTCATCTGCTTTCAAGCCTTTATCAAGATCAAGTCTTCTGCTCTCAGCAATACTCATCCAACTGAGAAGTGTTAAGATCTTCTACTCTTCTTCAACCTGAGTTCTCCTGCTTTCAGGAAGTTCAAACTCAGAGTTCTTTTGAAGAAGAAGAAGAAGATAGCTGCTTGAAGATCTCTAATTTTATTATTTATTATCTTCTAGTAGTTTTTTCCTTCAGATCTTTCTGAAGAGTTTTCTGCACTGAAGCAAGACTTCACCTGGACATCTTTGAGCCAGGGGGAGCCTTGATTCTTTAGAGCTTTCTAGCTTAGTGCAAGTTTTTGTGCTTCTCTAATCTATTGTAAAATAGAGAAGACATCTTAACCTTCTTCCCCCTCCTGTACAGGGTTATTACTCCCTTCAAAAGTATCCCTTGGTGGCAGGGCACCTGATCAAAAACCTGTGCTTGGTTTTTAGACACCTGATCAAAAGTCTAAAGGGTTTCTGGATCTACCTGAAGCAGATCCTGTTGGTGGCAGGGCACCTGATCAAAAACCTGAGTGGATTCCTACCTTGTTGGTAGAAGAGTGGACGTACCCAAGTTGTTTGGGGAACCACTATAAATTCCTTGTGTCGTCTGGATTGCCTTGTTTAATTCCTGCATTGTGGCTGTGAATAGATATAACTAGGTTGCTAGTTGCTGATTAGGATTTCCAAGCCTTAAATGTAATTACAGTTAGCTTGAGTTTGTGCACAACACTTGTGTTAGGCTATAGGGTTAATTCTATATCTATAATCTTTTAATTCCGCAATTCACTCCAAGGGAGTTGGGTAGACCATTAAGTTTTGTCTAGTGCAAAATTTGATAACTCTATTCACCCCCCCTCTAGAGTAGTATCTATCCCTTCACTTTCAGGGGTAAAGTGGATGTACCCTAGATAGGGGAACCACTATAAATTCTCTGTGTACTATAATTGGCTTGTGCTCATGCCGTGTTCTGAGATTTGCATGTGTTGTGTTCTGTGGTTTAATTGTTTTGAGTGATTGTGAAGCTTATTTCTAAAGTATATTATCTACTGAACAGTTAATCTAAGTGACAGAGAATTTTTAAAAGACACCTATTCACCCCCTTTAGGTGATTATCTACCCACATGATTATCTTTCAAGTGGTATGAGAGGGAGGTTATTCAAGAAAGACTTAACAGTCATAAAAAGATCCAAAGGTTAGTTGAAAAATATCAGATCTAATGGCTTCTGAATCTCACAGAGAACTCAGCTATATGAAACTGCCAATTTGTACTAAGGATAACTTTGTTATATGGAAGCAGAGAGTGAGATTCTTTATGGAGGCTTCAGATCCAAGAATCTTTGTCACTATACAAGAAAGACAATATATTCCAATGAAGATATCTGTCCTAGGTGCAAATGTTCAAACTCCTAAGAAACAGTTTGAAATGACAAAGGATGAGGTGGTTCTTACCACCATGGATAAAAAGAGCTCAAAACATAATTGTCAGTGCAATAGATAATTCAACTTTTTAGAATCTAGTGCACTGAAAAACATCCAAGGAGATGTGAGACGCTCTCATAGTCTACATGGAAGGCACAAAAGATGTAAGAGATGATATAATGTCTCTACTAAATCAGTAGTATGAGGCATTCAGACAAGGAAAGACTTATTCTAAAGAACTATGTTATGAAAAGTTTTTTAGAATAGTAAAAGACTGAAAGAATTATGGAAGAGAATTCTCAAATTATGAGCTTAATGACAAATTTCTGAGATCCCTAAATAAATAATGGGGCATCAAGATTTGTGCTGTAAGAGAAATGGGGAATCTGAGAAACATGTTACCCCAAGACTTATATGTGAAGCTATTGTCACGTGAGCTTCAGCTAAATTCTAGAAAAGCTGCATCTGAATCTGCTAGAAGTTCAACTCAGACTAAATCTGTGGCCTTCAAAGCAGAAACTTCAAAAAAGTCTAGAAGAGAAATCCCATCATCACCTAGAGGGGCCGAAGATACAGATAGCACTAGAAGCTGTTCTTTATCAGAAGAATTATCAGATGATGAATTGACACTATTTACCAGACAATTCAAGAAAATTATGAGAAGAAGGAATCAGTGGAATAAGAAGAAATCTACTGGACAAGGTTCCAGTAAAAGCAAAGACAAACACATAGACAAATCTGTGGTCAGGTATGATTCTCATCAGAATAAACAATTTAAGACTGACATTATTTGCTATTGCTGTAATAGGCCTGGTCATGCCATTGCTGACTGTCTAGTAAAAAGAAAATAGAACAAAACGTCAAAATAAAAGAAATTCTATAAAGATAAAAAATCAGAAAAGGGTCTGATGACAAAGAAGCAAAAGACCTTATCTGCGAGTGATACTGATTCAATTGAATCAGAAGAAGAACATGCTGGATTGTTCTCCTATGAAGAAGAATTCATCATAGAGGCCATATATAAGGGCAATAACTCCACAACTTCATCACACTATGGTGATTCTGAAGATGATATGGAGGTTAATCTGATGGCACTGTCTGACAATCCAGATACAGAAACTGCTGAATGTCAGGATACTCAGTTAATCTTTGATAATTCCCGTTGTTCTACAAATTCTTTTAATGAGACTGTGGATAAGCTAGACTCATGTGACTCAAAGTTTGATTTATATAAGTCTAACCATGAGACTGAACAACAACAACTCACCGTAAAATTTTGAAAACTGTTGGAAGCTCTTGTAAATAGCAAGAAGCTTGTCAAAGAACAAGCTATAGAGATTGCATCACTAAAAGGTCTTGAGTATCATCATAAGATGGATACTCAGAAGATAGGTCTTCAAAGTTCAAAGTTAGCAAAGCTGACTAAGATCATTGATGATCAAATTATGTTGATAAAACAAAAATATGCAATTATACAGGAGTTAGAACTCAAACTCCTGAATGAGAAAAGACTAGTACAACTATTTTCTAAACCTAAAACTGTGCTGCCCATTATAGATACCTTCTCAGGAACACCTGGAAGTGGACTAGGTTATGTTAAACCTAAGAGAAGAAGAGGCAAAAAGTTGACAGGACAAAAGGGTCTAGTCATTCCACAACTCGTGTTTTAGACTAAGGGAAAAGAAACCCAGAAGTCTGGACCAGTTGGACCAAAATCATAGGTGAATAGGAAAGTTATTCCTAATGTGCTTGCTCCAAGGAGGACTGTTGTAACTGAGAGATAAAACAACCATTTTGCTCCCAGTCAAAATACAACTGTCAAGTTTGCTATTTCCTGTCCTAAGGAATGCCATCATAAAGTTCTTTCTGTTCCTCCAAAGAGGAGATACAACGAATATTAATGATGGTGTTGTGGAAAGGTAAGACACTTTGCCTTGAACTGTTGGTTCAATAACACTGTGTCTCATGCTCAAAAAATGTACCCAATTAAGAAGTTCACAAGTGGTCTCAATGGAGCCACAACTAACAAGAACCTAAGACCAAAGACAATTTGGGTTCCTAAGGAAAAATAAATTCTAATTTTGCAGGAATGTCCAAGCACTAGAGATAGGCCCATCTGGTACTTGGATATTGGGTATTCCAGACACATGACTGGAATAAGGAGCAATTTGAGGGAATTTATCCCTATGAAGAATGAACCAAAGGTGATCGTTGGTGGAGCTGACAAAAGATTTACCAAAGGTTATGGTAAGATCTCAAATGGCTTAATCACTTTCACTAAAGTAGCTTATGTGGAAGGGTTACAACACAAACTTATAAGCATAAGCTAACTTTGTGACCTTGGCTATGACATTTCATTCCACAAGGATGAGTGCCTAATAAAGAAGTCAAGTGACCAAGAGGTCATCTTGACAGACACTAGGTGTAGGAATGTGTATCATTTAAATTTTCTTTGTTTAAAGTTAGACTCAACCTTATGTCTAGTTGCAAATGAGAAAGCCTCACACTGTTTCAAATGGCAAAAGAGGCTAGCTCATTTGAACTACAAGGCCATAGAAAAACTTTTCAATAAAGAGCTAGTTAGGAATGGTCCTAACACTAAATGCTCTAAGGGGACCATTTGCTCTGCATGCCAAAAAGGCAAGAATGTAATGCCCCCGATTTTTTAGATGATTTTATTCAAATTGATATCATCGTATTTATGACGTCATGACGTTACTTTTAACGTCGAGTTGACGGCGCAACGCCGTTAAGGAATTTTCGCGTCCGTGCGGTCGAGTCGGTCAAATTCTTGTCGTAATCGGAAAATTTTGCATTTGGATTTTAAGTTGGATAATTTTACATTTGCTCGTCAAGTTTCGTCGCAATTCGAGCGATATTCGGGCCTCAACGATTTTCTGAAGTTTTGTGTAAATTATGTTCGTTGTATACTTTGAAAATTTATATCTCGGGAATGGCTCGTCGGATATAGGTTTTGACTTCGCCGTTGGGTTCGTAGCGTCAGCTTTCGCCTACGGTGTGGGTTTCATTTAATTCGGAGTGCGTTTGGGCATCCGTTTTGAACTCGTATTTTCTTGTTCAAAATATGAAAATATGATTATTATAATATTAAAGTACTATTCAAAAATGTAAATTCCTATTCATCTCTATAGTTTAATTTTTGGATATTTTTTGTAAAAAGCACTATTCACGGAGGACAAAAGACAACTGTTCTTTTAATTATTTGCACGTTTCTTCTCGAGTGGTCTGAATCTTCTCGAGTGTTTTCCCTATTCCTTCTCGAGTAAATCCATTTCCCTCGAGTGCTGGCTTTTCGCCTCTCGAGTGCTTGCTCTAATTCTTCTCGAGTTGTCATGTACAGTTTAAGTTCGGGCACCATTTTGAGGGTCAAAACGGTGTCGGATGGAAAAGTGGTTAACATAGAATTTGTTTGTCTTGACAAGATCTACAATTTTCATGTTGGACACTTTTTGATTTGAAGATATCCTAGGCCTCTATTTTCGTTTTCCCCAAAACTGCTCGTATATAACCCGTACTGTTGATTTTACTCGAGTACAATTGATTTCACTCGAGTACTATTGATTTCTCTCGAGTATAATTGATTTTTCTCTATTACTATTGATTCCTCTCGAGTACTAGTGATTTTTCTCAAGTATTATACGTTCCTCTCGAGTACTCTACTCTCATTCTCGAGTAACCTTATTCATCTCGAGTAGTCCCCTGCTGTTTATATTCGGGCACCTTTTTGAGGGTCAAAATAGTGTCTTATGAAAAAATAGTTAACATAAAATTTGTTCGTCTCAACGAGATATACAACTTTCATGTTAGACACGTTTCGATTTGAAGTCATCATAGACTTCTATTTTCGTTTTTCGCGAATCGGCTCGTAAATAATCCGTTTTTATCCTAATTTAGACAAAATATTTTATAAGTACATATATATATATACTCTTATGCTTAGGTTATTAGAAATCAAAAATAAAAACTTCATCTTCTTCTTCTCAGGACTTTTTCCTCCCGAACCAGAGCGGCGTGAGCGAGAGAGAGAAATATTTTCGTGAATCTTCCGGTGTCCGCCGACGGTGCTCTGGTGCTCCAAATCTTCGACCGAGTATAAATCTAGAAAGCTCTCAGCGAGGGCTTCGTCATCGTGGTAAAATCTTACCCATTCTTTGATTTTTCTCGCTAGGGTTTTCAGCCCTAACTCCTATTTTTTGTCATTCTTGTTAGATTTCGATTTCTCTCATCTTCCTTGGTCCTGATCTACACCGAGGTGCGATTTGGTGATATTATCCGGTAAAACCAAGTCAAGTGGTGGTTTACTCTCTTTTCCCCTTGTCCGATTTGATGGTAACGAATAAGCTTTTGTTCCTTAATTTTTACTGCATTCTTTTTTCTGTCTTTCCAAGTTATAGAAATGTATAATCCTTATTTGAAGTTTACTCGAATGTATGAGTTCTTATCATGAAGAGAAAACTTAACCTTGTAGCGTTGTAGTGATTGATGAAATGTTATATCGTTAGATTTAATCTCTCCTAACCATTGTTATACGATGCGTTAGAGTTTATCTAGGATTGTAAATCGTTTCTAAAGGTTGATCAACTGTGTCTTTAATCTAGAAATGTCGAGTAAAATCCGATGTGCCAAGTCCCGAGGTTCCTTTCATGGAGTTTCTTTGTTGCGGGTGTTAGTGGACAAATACACCGACCGTAAGGTTGTTCCCGTTATTAGTACCTTTTGTAACTTTACTGATGTTTGGGCATCTGTGGCAATTGGGGGAGTGTATAAGACTCCCCCACAGAAAGACGGATTATAACATCTGTGGGGGTGTATCTAGAGAAGTGACCACCCTGCATGTTTCTTTTTTTTTTGGTAGAGTCGACCTCAGGTGGCTAATAATGTTTTGGAGTATTCTTTCTTATGATTTAATCATGCTTCCTTCCCTTTTGTTTGGGGTATCTGGCGTGATTTGTCGTACGTGATTATCCACGTAAGTTCTTTTTTTTCTTCTAATTTGTGTACTTTACTTCAGTACACTTGGTCCTAGGTTGGTATCCCGTTTGACCTTTGTTTACTTTTGCTTACTTTTTCTGCCACCATTTATACCTTCTTGCTGAGGTGTTCTGTCTTCGGAATGTCTCAGGTTCGGAGTGTTAGCAGATATTGGAGCTGGTTTTGGAGTTCTTGAAGCAGCAATGTTGGATGTGGTTTTTTCCCCTCGCCGTAGCGAGGTAGTTGGTTGTTTCAGTTTTATTTTCCTAGTTTCAGACATACATTGTACTGTGGGTTTGTGTCAGGTTGTTGACGTCCACAGGATTGTTTATTTTTGACACTTGCTAGCTGATGTGGTTTTCTTATGTTTGGTTTAGATTACTTGCTCTCTGGGATGATTTATTGCTAGGATTGCGTGTTAGATATTTTTAACCTATAAAACCCTACTATTAGTAAAGCATACATGTCATCTCATTCAAAACTAAGTCACTACTTTCTATTTAGCGTAAAAACATTTTCTATACTTATTATAAATCTAGGATTTGCATAGCATGAGTTATTCCTCGGGGAAATTTATACTCATGTAGGATGTTAGAGTCAATTTAAACAAGTATCTTCCGCAAGCGTATAATTATATTTTGAATTGTGGACTAGTTGATCCAATAAGCCGAATGATACAACTATTTTCTTAACTTAAACTGAATTACAATCATAACAACATATGTTCTCCTTTTAAACTATCGAGTTTGGAGTCTTGCCTGATCGTCTACAGTTATCCCCTACACGCCGTGGCATCACGACGCGTATTTTCCCTTACTCTGATATAATTTAATTGTTGGGAAAATTCGGTTTGTGACAGTTGGTATCATAGGGAGGTTGCTTGACAATTGGTCGGGCAACCTTCCCTTATTAGTGTTAGTTGTTTAGTGTCATATCATACACACATCAATGTGTAATCAGTACATCTTGGATGAAGCATGAACACTACACTCATAAGCATGATTAGAAGTATACATGGCATATTATGTAGTATGGTATGCATAATATGTGTTTATATATGGATCCACCAGAGGTGGCAACATGTGAGGGTTATGTTATATGGGATACATAACCTCACCACATGAATGCCCATTAACACGTTTTCTTTTTCGTTGCATGCAATATTATGTAGTATGGGATGCATAACATTTCATGTGTACGTCGCTCATAACATGCATTAAGGAATTTTTTAGGATGCATATCACTGCATACATATCATTACATAACATAAGCACAACATGCCAAGCTATAGATTTACATGATGACATATGTACACACATGATTTTAAATAAGAATAAAGAATCCATGCATTCATATCATAGGCACATGAGTCAATAGGATGATAGGATATCATCTTGAGTAGGACATATCATCATTATAAAATCCCAGAGCAAGTTGCAACATAAGCAAGTGTCTTTTAAGTATGGTCTGAACTAAGTGGTGTAGTCCTAGTTTAGCTAGAGTTTTAATGAGGTGTTTATGTAATTTTTTTTTATAATGTCGCATGAGCACGTTGCGACCAGGTCGACTCCCCAGTCTGAGGGTGAGTCGTCAGGTGTGCAGGGAGAGGCGATGATTGTAGAACTGTGCCAGAGCATGGAGACCATGGCAGGTCAAATCGTAGCAATGCAAGCACAATTGCAGGCATTGTTGGCTGCCACCTTAGGAAGGCATCCTGGTGAGCAAACCCCCATAGTGATTGGGTATGAGAGTGAGATCATTAAATTTAATAAGTTTACTTCTGAGTTGAGAGCTGCTGAGGAGTGCAGGGTTAAGGGTTTCTTGGGTGGTCTCCAAAATGACATTCAACAATTTTCCAATACTTACCAGTATGAGACTAATGCGAGGACATTAGAAGTTGCTCTTGAAGTTGAGACCTTAGGATATGCTAAGGATCGTAGTATGATACCGAGGAAAGAGAAGAGGAAAGGTGTTGAGGATGAAGCACTAGGGCATCCGACCCTTCTTTGAAAAAAAAAGGTGGTGAAATTTGTAGCTTCTGTAGTCGATTCGGCCATCCTTACGAAAGGTGTTTCAAGAGAAGTGCCACTCAGAAGAAGTAGCGGGTGCTCGCCATCCAAGGAGCACCCAAAGGAGATCTAGTGTGCACGTTCTGTTCAAAGAAGGGACATGATGTGAGTCATTGCTGGATGAAAGAAAGGAGTGGTTTCCAGTGCAGGCAGAAGCGACACCAGAAGTCTTCGTGTCCCAGGCTCAGTCCCCACTACAGCCTGCCCCTCCTCAGGCTCTGCCGCCGTCGCCAAACAAGGACAAAGGAAAAGGTAAACTGATCGCAACGACCGAAGAAGAAACTCAGTCTTCAACACAAGTGATCTCAAGTTAGGTTCTAACTTGTTTTTAGTTCAATCCTGGTTTTGTTGTTGTTCGAATAGGTTTGGTATGCAATTTTATTAGTAGATTAAGGTAAAGAACCGTTAGGCGCGTGTTCTTTTTGATTCTGTCGCTACCCACCCATTCGTGGCTAGGGATTTTGTAGAGCGTCATGGGTTGACCCTCGTTCGGGTTGGTGACGTGTTTTGTGTCAAGTTCCTTCTAGTGATTCTGTGGTTTCAGACCAAGGTAGTCAGAGATGTCCGATTCTATTAGGTGATTTTCTAGTGATTGCTGATTTAAAGGTGATAGACCTGGAAGATTTTGATGTGATCTTGGGCATGTACCGATTGTCTAGGCATGACTCTGTTATCTAGTGCAAGGTTAAGCGCTTGGACTTCAAGATGGACGACGGTCAACCCAGGAGTGTTTATGGTTATCCGCTTCAGGCTTCTCCAGTTAATTCTGCGGTATGTGCTCGGAAGTTTTTTTTAGATTCTAGATGTTTTGCTTGTTTGGTTTCAGTTTTGGGAAACCAAGGTTCATTTAACGCATTTAGAGGAGATTCTTATGGTACGTGAGTGTTCAGATGTTTTCCTAGCTAATCTTCCCGGTATTCCTCCTGTGAGCGGTGTAGAGTTCGTCCTAGATCTGGACCGTTTTGTGATTGTATTTATAGACGATGTTTTGGTGTATTCTCGTAATGCTGTGGAGCATGCCCATCATTGTCTTTAGTGTTTCCTGCTTTGAGGGACCTCAAGTTGTTTAATATGTTGAGCAGGTGTGAGTGTTGGTTGCCTCGGGTTTCTTTCTTGGGTCATGTGGTTATTAAGACAAAATTTTAGATTGACCCCGAGAAGATAGCTGCTGCTATGGATTGGGCTAGGCCTGCCACACCCAAGGTGATTGATAACTTCCTTGGGTTGGCTGGATATTATAAGAGGTTTGTATAGGGTTCCTCTATGTTGTCTGCGCCACTGACTAAACTGGCGCAAATGAACGCAACTTTTGTTTGGGGCGTTGAGTGCAAGGAAGCTTTTAATGAATTAAAGAAGAGTTATGCACTGCTCCGGTGTTGACTTTGCCTACTGAAGGTATAAACTATGGTGTTTATGTGGAAGCATCACACGTAGGACTTGGTTGCGTGCTAACATAAGAAGGAAAAGTGATTATGTATGGGTCTAGACAGTTGAAGATTCATGAAAGGAATTACCCTAGGCACGATCTGGAATTTGCGACAGTGATACATGCCCTGAATTTATGGAGATACCTATTGTATGGAGCGCAATGTAAGATTTTTTCGGATTATAAGAGGTTGAAGTACGTCTTCACTCAGAAAGAATTGAGCTCGCACCAGCATCGATGATTGGAATACATAGCTGATTATGATGTTGAGATTGTGTATTACTCAAGCAAGCTGATGCTGTAGCCGATGCCTTGAGTAGGAAGGCAACTAAGATCTTTAACCACTTTGTGCATTCCCTAGTGGATGAATTTTGCTTAATGAATATTGCTGTTGGGAATGATGGTCTGCCTAGTAGGTTGGAAGTAGCAGAGCCTTCATGGATTTCACTCACGAGGCTTCATCAAAAAGATGATCTTGATTTACTACACCTTTGTAATAGAACTGAGAAGGGAGAGCTACCTGATTTTACTTTGGATGAGTTAAATACCCTGAGATATCGAGGTAGATTTTGTATTCCTGCCTTTGGTGATATTTGGGCTATGATTTGTAACGAAGCTCATGGTTCCAGTGTTTCTTACCATCTTGGTTCCACCAAAATTTATAAAGATCTAAAGCAAATTGTTTGGTGGTTAGGAATGAAGAATAATTTAATAAAGTGTGTGTCAAAATGTTATACAAGCCAATGTGTTAAGGCTGATCATAGAATGCCTGGTGGTAAACCGATACCGCTCACTATTCCACAGTGGAAGTTGGAGAGTATTTCGATGGATTTCATCACCGGTCTACCAAAATCTCCCCGTGAGTACGATTCTGTTTGGGTGATAGTCAATAGATTGATTAAGTGTGCTCACTTTGTGCCATTTAAGATTGGGTATTTGATAAAGAAGATAGCTGAGCTAAATATCAATGAGGTCATCAGATTGCATGAAGTGCCTGTATCAGGTCGAGACCCCAAATTTACATCTCGCTTTTGGAAGAGCTTAAAAGAGGGGTTGGGTACCGATTTGAGGTATTCCACCGCCTATCATTCGCAGACAAATGGTAAGACAAAAAGGGTAAATAAGATCCTGGAGGATATGATCAGGTGTTACATATTGGATCACGGTGGCGCTTGGGATGAGCGTCTCAGACTCATGGAATTTGCTTACAATAATAGTTATCAAGAGAGTCTGCAGATGACCCCATTTGAGGCTTTGTATGGGAGGCATTGTAGGACTCCTTTGTTTTGGGCTGAAGTTGGAGAGAGATCATTGTTTTGTCTGGAATCCCTTGAAGAGATAAATTGTACTGTAACTCATATTCGAGAGAAGCTCCGTGTAACACAAGAGCGTTTGAGAAGTATACTAATCGACGAAGGGTGGATCTGGGGTTTGTCGTTGGGGAATTGGTTTTTTTGAAAGTCTCTCCGATGCCAGGTGTTAAAAGGTTTAGAAGGAACCACAAGTTAGACCCCCGGTATGTGGGACCTTTTCGGATTCTTGAGCGCATCGGAGTGTCAGCTTATAGGCTAGAATTTTCTGCTACCTTCCCAAGTGCCCTTGATGTGTTCTATGTGAGCCAGTTGCGGAAGTATGTTCGTAGTGGTCTTCAAGTACTTGACTCGGTGCCACAGAATTCAGCCCATTCTTTCGATTCGTGGGAGAGTCTGTCCGTGTTTTGGAATCTCTAGATCGAGTGTTGCGAAGGAAGACCTTTCCTATGATCAAGATTCTTTGGAGAAATCAAGACGTCGTGAGCGCGACGTGGGAATTGGAATCGGCGATGAGGGAACCTCATCCGCAACTCTTCTCTTAGTTTTGGGTATGCCTCTATGTTTTTGGTTATGTTGATTTTCTCGTTTTGGTTTTGGCTTTGGAGATGTGTTAAGTTTCAGGACGAAACTTCTTTTTAGGGGGAGTGACTGTAATGCCCCCGATTTTTTCAATGATTTTATTTGAATTGGTATCGTCGTATTTATGACGTCATGGCGTTACTTTTAACGTCGAGTTGACGACGCAATGCCGTTACGACATTTTCGCGTCCATGCGGTCGAGTCGGTCAAATTCTTGTCGTAATCGGAAATTTTTGCATTTTTATTTTAAGTTGGATAATTTTGGATTTGCTCGTCAAGTTTCATCGCAATTCGAGTGATATTCGGGCCTCGGCGATTTTCCGAAGTTTTGTGTAAATTATGTTCGTTGTATACTTTGAAAATTTATATCTCGGGAATGACTCGTCGGATTTAGGTTTTGACTTTGCCGTTAGGTTCGTAGCGTCAGCTTTCGCCTACAGTGTGTGTTTCATTTAATTCGGAGCGCGTTTGGGCCTCCGTTTTGAACTCGTGTTTTCTTGTTCAAAATATGAAAATATGATTATTATAATATTAAATCAATATTCAAAAATGTAAATTTTTATTCATCTCTAAAGTTTAATTTTTGGATATTTTTGTAAAAAGCACTATTCACGGAGGACAAAAGACAACTGTTCTTTTAATTGTTTGCACATTTCTTCTTGAGTGGTCTAAGTCATCTCGAGTGTTTCCCCTGTTCATTCTCGAGTAAATCCATTTCCCTCCAGTGTTAGGATTTTCGCCTCTCGAGTGCTTGCTCTAATTCTTCTCGAGTTGTCATGTACAGTTTAAGTTCGGGCGCCATTTTGAGGGTCAAAACGATGTCGGATGGAAAAGTGGTTAACATAAAATTTGTTTGTCTTGACGAGATCTACAACTTTCATGTTGGGCACTTTTTGATTTGAAGATATCCTAGGCCTCTATTTTCGTTTTCCCCAAAACTGCTCGTATATAACCCGTACTGTTGATTTTACTCGAGTACAATTGATTTCACTCGAGTACTATTGATTTCTCTCTAGTATAATTGATTTATCTCTAGTATTATTGATTCCTCTAGAGTACTAGTGATTTTGCTTGAGTATTATACGTTCCTCTCGAGTACTCTACTCTCATTCTCGAGTAACCTTATTCATCTCGAGTAGTCCCCTACTGTTTATGTTCGGGCGTCATTTTGAGAGTCAAAATGGTGTCGTATGAAAAAATGTTAACATGAAATTTGTTCGTATCGACGAGATCTACAACTTTCATGTTGGACACGTTTCGATTTGAAGCCATCCTAGACTTCTATTTTCGTTTTCCGCGAATCGGCTCGTAAATAATCCATTTTATCCCAATTTAGACAAAATATTTTATAAGTACTTATATATATATACTCTTATGCTTAGGTTATTAGAAATCATAAATAAAAACTTCATCTTCTTCTTCTCCGGACTTTTTCCTCCCAAACCAGAGCGGCGTGAGCGAGAGAGAGAAATATTTTCGTGAATCTTCCGGTGGCCGCCGACGGTGCTCCGGTGCTCCAAATCTTCGACCGAGAATACATCTGGAAAGCTCTTGGCGATGGCTTCATCATCGTGGTAAAATATTCCCCATTCTTTGATTTTTCTCACTAGGGTTTTCGGCCCTAACTCCTATTTTTGGCCATTCTTGTTAGATTTTGATTTATCTCATCTTCCATGGTCCCGATCTACGCCGAGGTGCGATTTGGTGATATTCTCCGGTAAAACCAAGGCAAGTAATGGTTTACCCTTGTTCGATTTGATGGTAATGAATAAGATTTTGTTCCTTAATTTTTACTGCGTTCTTTTTCTGTCTTTCCAAGTTATAGAAATGTATAATCCTTATTTGAAGTTTACTCGAATTTATGAGTTCTTGTCATGAAGAGAAAACTTAACCTTATAGCGTTGTAGTGATTGATGAGATGTTATATCATTTGATTAAATCACCCCTAACCATTGTCATAGGACGCATTAGAGTTTATCTAGGATTGTAAATCGTTTCTAAAGGTTGATCAACCGTGTCTTTAATCTAGAAATGTCCAGTAAAATCCGATTGTCCATGTCCCGAGGTTCCATTCTTGGTGTTTCTTTATTGCAGGTGTTAGTGGACAAATCCACCGACCACAAGGTTGTTCCCTTTATTAGTACCTTTTGGAACTCTACTGGTGTTTGGGCATCAGCGGTAATTGGGGGAGTGTATAAGACTCCCCCGTAGAAAGACGGATTTTAACATCTGTGGGGGTGTATCTAGAGAAGTGACCACCCTACCTGTTTCTTTTTTTTGGTAGAGCCAACCTCAGGTGCCTAATAAAGTTTTGGAGTATTATTTCTTATGATTTAATCATGCTTCGTACCATTTTGTTTGGGGTGTCTGGCGTGATTTGTCGTACGTGATGATCCACGTAAGTTCTTTTTTCTTCTAATTTGTGTACTTTACTTTAGTACTCTTGGTCCTAGGTTGGTACCCCGTTTGACCTTTGTTTACTTTTGCTTACATTTTTTGCCACCATTTGTACCTTCTTGCTGAGGTGTTCTGTTTTTGGAATGCCTCAGGTTTGGAGCGTTAGTAGGTAGTGGAGCTAGTTTTGGAGTTCTTGAAGTAGCAATATTGGCTGTGGTTTTTTCCCCTCGCCGAAGTGAGGTAGTTTGTTATTTCAGTTTTCTTTTCCTAGTTTCAAACATATGTTGTACTGTGGGTTCGTGTCAGGTTGTTGACACCCACAGGATTGTTGATTTTTAACACTTGCTAGCTGATGTGTTTTTCTTATGTTTGGTTTAGATTACTTGCTCTCTGGGATGATTTATTGCTAGGATTGCGTGTTAGATATTTTTAACCTATAAAACCCTACTATTAGTAAAGCAAACATGTCATCTCTTTCAAAATGAAGTCACTACTTTCTTTTTAGCGTAAAGACTTTTTCTATACTTATTATAAATCTAGGGTTAGAGTCAATTTAAACAAGTATCTTCTGCAAGCGTATAATTATATTTTGAATCGTGTACTAGTTGATCCAATAAGCCGAGGGATACAACTATTTTCTTAACTTAAACTGAATTTCAATCATAACAACATATGTTCTCCTTTTAAACTGTCAAGTTGTGAGTCTTTCCCTAGCGTCGGCAGTTATCCCCTGCACGACGTGGCATCATGACACGTATTTTCCCTTACTCTGATATAATTTAATTATTGGGAAAATGCGGGTTGTGACAAAGCAGACCAAAGCTTCATTCAAAAGTATTGAAACCAAAGACTCAATGAGGTGTTTATAGCTGTTGCATATGGACTTGTTTTGCCCTATGCCAGTTCATAGTCTAGGAAGGAAAGTATACACTTTTATGATTGTTGATGATTATTCCAGATTTACTTGGATTTTCTTTCTAAGGAAAAAGTCTGAAACTCCTGATCTCTTCAAGAAATTTGTCAAACAAATACAGAATGAATTGAACAGTTTTGTAATCAGAATCAGAAGTGATCATGAAACTGAATTTCAATCTGAATGCATGATAAAGTTTATTGAAGAACTTGGGATTCAACAAGAGTTTTCCACTCCAAGAATACCCCAGCAAAATGGAATTGCTGAGAGAAAGAACATAACTCTTATTGAAGCTGGAAGAACAATGCTGAGTGATTCTTCTCTCCCAGAATATTTCTGGGCTTAAGCAATTCACACTTCATGTCATGTTATTAATAGACCTTCAATCAACCAAAGGTTGGATAAGACTCCTTATGAACTAATGAAGGGCAGAAAACCAAACATGGTCTATTTTAGAATCTTTGGATGTAGATGTTTTGTCCTTAATAATGGGAAAACATACATAACTAAATTTGTTGAGAAGTCCTACGAAGGCACATTTGTTGGTTATAGTAACCAAAGTAAGGTCTATATATGGTCTACAACTTGAGGGATCAAGTTGTGGAGGAGTCTGTTCATGTTGTATTTGATGAAAGTTCTATGTTTTACAATGAATAGCCAAGTACATCAAGCACAACCGGATAAGACTTGAAGCTAAAGGAGTTGTCTATAGAAAATTCAGTTCCAACAAGCCAAAATATACAAGATGGAGTCTACATTGTTAAAGAAGTGCTTGCACAAGAATAACCAGAAGAAGAAACTCAACAACAAGATGTAGCTGGTCCAAGAGATTGAAGAAGTCACAGTACCTATAGCTATCAGACATCTAAGGGATCATCCAAGGGAATTAATCATTGGAGATGCATCTCAGGGTGTGACCACAAGAAGTAGACGTCACAATACTGTGATGTACTTAAGTATTCTATCTCAGACACAACCAAAGAAATTTGAAGAATCCAATGTAGATCCATTTTGGATAGGTGTAATGCAGGAAGAATTGAACCAGTTCAAGAGATGTAAAGTCTAGAAGTTGGTTCCCAGACTAGATGACTGTAACATCATAGGAACTAAATTGATATACAGGAACAAACTGGATGAGAATGGTGTTATAGTCAGAAACAAAGCTAGAATGGTTGCAAAGGGATATAGATAAGAAGAGGGTATAAAATTTGATCAAACCTTTGCACCAGTGGCTAGATTGGAGGTTATTAGACTCTTCTTGGCATTAACAACCTATAATGGATTCAAAGTTTACCAAATGGATGTGAAGTCAGCCTTCCTAAATGGTAACCTTAAAGAAAGGGTCTATGTTGAGCAACCATCAGGTTTTGTTGACTCTACTAAACAAAATCATGTTTATTTATTATTTAGAGCTCTCTATGGATTAAAACAAGCCCCAAGGGATTAGTATAAGACTTTGTCTAAGTTCTTTCTGGAGAATACATTCTCAAGAGGGAAAATAGACAAAACACTATTCCTAAGGGAAGTCAAAGGCAAGACCATCTTAGTACTAATATATGTAGATGATATTATATTTGGTTCTACTGATGAGTCACTTTGCACTAAGTTTGCCAAACTTATGCAAGACAAGTTTGAGATGAATAGCATGTGTGAACTCAAGTTTTTTTAGGTCTCTAAGTTAAGCAAACTATAGATAGACTTTTCATAGTCAGTTTAAGTTCACCAAGGAGTTAATCAAGAAGTATGGTATAGAAACAACCACTGCAATGAGAACTCCTATGAGGTCTAGTATGTCTTTAGACAAGGATGGTGCTGGTAAGCCAGTTGATATCACCTTGTATAGGGGTATAGTTGGATCACTGCTTCATCTAACAGCCAGCAGACCAAACATAATGTATTCCACTTGTGTCCGTGCTAGATATCAATCATGTCCTAAAGAATCTCACTATATAGTAGTTAAGAGAATATTGAGATATCTAAAAGGAGCACCTAATCTTGGCCTATGGTATCCCAGGAATGGTGATTTTGATCTGTCATGCTTTTTAGATGCTGATTATGCAGGATGTAAGAAAGACAGGAAAATCACATCAGGTTCATGTCAATTTCTTGGGAGAAGGCTAGTATCTTGGAGCAGTAAAAAAAACAAGTGTAGCAATATCCACTGCTGAATCTGAGTACATTTTAGCTGGAAGTTACTGTGCATAATTGCTTTGGATTCATCATCAATTACAAGATTACAACATAAAGCTGAGTAAAATTTCTTTATTTTGTGATTCTACTAGTGCTATATCTATTGCAAACAACCCTGTGTCATATAGTATAACAAAACATTTTGAAATTTGATATTAATTTATTAAGGAGCATATAAAAAAATGAAGATATTAGTTTAGAATTTGTTCCAACAAATAAATAAATTGCTTATATTTTTACTAAGCCTCTAGAAGAAGAGAAATTTAATTTCTTTAAGTTTGAACTTGGAATGTTGAATCTTGAGTAATTGATGCACACATAAAAACTGATACAAAATAAGAATAAAATAATTAGTCAGTAATTAAGTTTTCTTATATAGAGATCAAGGATAGACGTCATAAATGTCAAGTATCTTTAACTTAGAGGACAAAATTTTACTAAGTTAAAAGTTATGTCGAGACACCAGATAATGTGTCGAGACATCTAAGAAAGTGTCAAGATACTAGAAAGTGTGTCGACACTATAAATAGTAATGTGTCGAGACACCAGAAAGTGTGTTGACACAACATAACTGCAAAGTATCGAGACACTAAAGTAAGTGTCAAGACATAAGGGTGTTGAGACTCAAAGGTATATGTCGAGAGACATTATCCTTGTATCGACTTATGTCGACACATCTCGACAGACAATTTTTCCCTATGTCGAGACTAGGTATTTACCTTAAAAATTTGGAAAAGTCTAAATGTAGCGCGCCCTTTCTTCTTCAGAAAAATTAGACTATAAATAGGGTGTGAGAGTAGGAGTCGACTACGCTATCTTGATTTCTTGAGTTCATGATATCTGAGAGTCGAGACCTAAGACCCAGATCAGTCGACACTCGTCAATCCTTTCTCTCCACTTCAATGGCTCCTAAGATTGACGATAACATCTTTGAGGGGTATGAGCTAGTTTGCAATGGATTCAACTTTGCGGATGAAGAAATTAGAAATGTGATAACCCTAGTAAATGAAGCAGGTCTGGAATATCTGCTCTTTGAACCGTCAAAAATCTTGAAATGAGAAGTTTTAGAATTCTTATCCAATGCTCATTTGGATTCAAACTCAAACAAGATCAAGTCTAAAGTGATTGGAGCAAAAGTTAAAATCACAACCAGGAGATTGGCCAAGGTTTTTCAAATACCAAGAATTGATCAGGATGATGACCTTGATTCTTCCAGGACTACTGCTTATTTGAAGTGGTGTGGATTGCCTCCAACCAGAAAGATTAGAAGCACCTTGATCAGGAAGGGTATGAATACCCAAGGCAAATTCCTATCTGAAATAGTAGGAAAGGTGCTGCAGTGCAAGACAGGGGCACATGACAGGATCTCAGCATTTATGTTTGAGCTGATGACCAGAATTATTTTCAAAATCAGGACTAACTTGAGTAGAGTAGTCTTTGAAAAAATTGAAGAAAGTATCAAGAAGCCTAATATGGGCAGAATTTTAAGCCTATACTTGGTGCAAGCCATTCCTGACAATATCAATCTAAAGATTGGATCTAAAATTAATCATATGAGAAGAATGAATATGAGAATTTTAACAAGGTGGGATAGAGTCCTATCCAAGGAATCACCTATAGTGGAGAAGGAAAAGGACAAAAAGAAGAAGGTTGTAGTTATGGAAGGAGATTCTTCCAGTGAATCTGAAGAACAAGAAAGTTCAACCTCATCAAAACAGGATGATACAATAGCCGAAAACATCCAAGGCCCTCACCTGGAACTGCTGATCAGGTGCATGGGAGACAATGCTAGATAGGGATCCAATTGAGGGGGGCGAACCTCAATGATCTTCCAAATATTGAAATGAATACAGTAAATGCAATAATAATGGAAGTAATACAAGAGCTGGACAATGTGCTTAAGCAATCAGAGGTTCCTGAATAGGGATTGGCTGATAGAGAGATTGAGGATGCAATCCCCAAGGAGACTGAAGAAGAACTCATTCTGAATAAAGAAATAAATATCCAGGAAGAGATGACTGAACTTCCGGAGGACACTGTTTCTGATGCTGTAGCACAATAAGATGTGGATAACCTAGATAACACCAACATTGGTGAAGAAGTTGCAATGGTTGAGGGGGAGTTAGCAGATCATGCCCCAACTAATGAAATAGCAAAAGAACCTACATCTGTTGAGGTGGTTAGTTCTTTAGAATCTTAGGAGGAAGAAGCCTCTAAACTAAAGGAAAATAACTGAACTCAAAAAGAGGAGTAAAAGTTATAAGAAGATCATTCAGTCTGGAACAACACCTGCTCCTTCTGTGGATGTAAGTTCAATTATAGTTCAACTGCAAATTATGTTAGATCAACAAAGAACTCAACTTGAGAAGTATGTGGATGAAAGCAACAAAGAGTTGTAGTTTCAGCTGGCCCAAGAAATCAAGTCAATTAGATTTGAGGTAAATATATTGAAGAAAGATATGACTGATTACTTTCAGAGAAGAGCCAATGTTGTGGTTGTTGAGACCGGGCGGTCTGGCGAGTTAAGACCGGGCAGCTTGGCGGTCTGGCAGTCTGGCGGCTTATCCCAGCAGTTTGGTAGAACGGTTGGAGACCGAGCAGTTTGGCGGTTTGTCCGATGGTCTGGAGGATCCTCCCAGCAGCTTGGTGCTGAGATGTTGCTGGCTGGTGTCTGGCAGTATGAGTGATCTGGCAGCTTGTCTATGGCGGCTTGGAGAAATTGGCCGCTTGTCCTCCACATTGTAGTGGTCGTGCGGGTAGGCTAACCGCGCGGCTTTTGCTGCTTATGCGGCTTGTATAGTTTTGTGTTCATGTAATTATTAGTCCCACATTGCTTATTTGTAATCTCTCTTCTCTCCTCCATTCTATAAAAGGGAGGTCATACCTTTGTAATAGATACCTTTTTGGATAATAAAAATTTTGTTACTCCAATTTTTCGGTCTCTTGTTTTCTGTTCGCACATGGTATCAGAGGGACTCGATCTTTTCCTCCTGATTTTTATAGCCCTCTCTTTCCGCACGACTTGTCCGCGCGGCTTGTTCCACTTCTCGCGACGTGTTCTCGCGACCTGTTTCTTCCCTTATCGCGCCCTATTCGTGCGGTTTCTTTCTTTCCTTATTTGAGCAACCTCTCTGACCCTCCTTTCTTGCCGCTCCTGCTCTTTAGTCGCTGCGAACTATTCCTAAGTCGCCGCGAACTATTTCTTGCCGATCCTGCTCTTTAGTCACCGTGACCTGTTCCTAAGTCGTCGTGACCTATTCTCCTCGTCGCGGTCTCCTTTTCTAGCTGTTCCTGCTAGTTAGTTGCCGCGACCTCTTCTTAAGCCATCACGACTTGCTCATCTCTGCTCTCTTCTATGAAAACCTCCGATATCTCTACCTCCACTACTCCAGTTCCCGCTCCTACTCCTACTCCTTCAGGCAACCTTGGCACCGTTTCCAAACTCGTCGGTCCCAACTACCCGGATTGGAGTATCTCCTTCACCTTCCTTCTCCGCTCTCAGTGCAAACGCCATCATCTCACCGATGACCCTCCTCTGCAAGATTCTCCTATTTTTGATGATTGGGATGCCAGCGATGCCATTGTCCGCACATGGCTGGCTAACAGTCTTTCAGATGAATACCTACCCACCATCCGTCATGATGAGACAGTCAAGGCTGCATGGCTTCATCTTGCCACTCTCTACTCAAAGGGGGCTCAGACGTCTCACATCTATACTTTGTATGCAAACCTCTTTGACCATCCCTTCATGACTCCTGCTGCTGCATACCAACAAGTTCAGGCTCTCAAAGCCGAAATTCTCCAGAATCGCCCCTTATCTGCGGATCTAGCCGAGCAACACACACACACTTCCAGGAGCTTCTGGTTGTGTGCTATCTTCTACGCCTGCCTGAGTCCTATGATATGATCCATCAACAGATACTTGGCGAGGCAGAGTCTCCCACCTTAAATTCCACTCCTGCCCTCAAATCCACAGTTACCTCTCTGCTACAACATTTCCTGTTATCCTCCCCTCCTAAACCGGACAACTATGCTGTTGGTACCCCAGTTTGATTTGAGTTTAGTCTTGTCTTTTTAGTCCCTTGACCCAAGAAATATCTATGGTCAATGGTTAGTAGTCTAGCTGTAGAGTCCTCACTTTTCTAGATTGAGAATTTGGTTAAGTAGTTTGTTCGTTCGACTATCGTCGAACGCCGCTCGACTATCGTCGACTAACTGTTCGACTATCGTCTATCAGTTGTTCGACTTTCAGTCTGCGTGGATAGTTCGACTATCGGTTGATAGTTCGACTATCTGTGTGCTTTGATAATTCGACTATCTGCTTGGATAGGTCGACTATCTGATAGCTCGACTATCTGTTGATAGTTCGACTATTTGTTCTGCGTTGATAGTTCGACTATCTGTTGATAGATCGACTATCTGTTTGTTTTTGATAGTTCGACTATCTGTTGATAGTTCGACTATCTGATAGTTCGACTATCTGTTGATAGCTCGACTATCTGTTTTGCCCTGATAGTTCGACTATCTATTGATAGGTCGACTATCTGATAGTTCGACTATCTTCTGGTAGTTCGACTATCTGCTGTGATAGTTCGACTATCTCCTTTGATAGTTCGACTATCTGGATCGTTCGACTATCTGTCCGATAGTTCGACGATCTCCGTGCGTCGGTCGACGATCTCCGAAGGTCGTTCGACGCTTTCTGTCTGCCTTTATATTTTGTATTTATTTATTATATTTAATTAATTAATACATTATCTGGCATATCTTTTCAGTTGATTTATGATAATATTTCCAGGCATATCTGCTCTATTCTTTTTGCCTGAGTAAAATCTTTTTAGATAAAGTTGTTTGTCTTATTAGCTGACTTTGTATTTTACTTTATCTGCTGACAGTCCTTTATAGCCGTTAGACTGAAAAGTCTTCCTTCTGCTATAAAGAGTATTTCTCTGATGTGACTTTATTTAGTCCTTCTGTTATTTGATTTGATCTTGCAGCTTCTTAAAAAGAGGTTCATTCCTTTTATAGGATGTCTTGCTGCAGAGTTTGTTTTGTTGTGTGTTATTTGCAGCCCAGGTCTCAAGTTTCATAAGAAGACAAGCAATTCAAATTGAAGAGAGCCGTTGCTTGCTGCTGTTATATAAAGGACCCTTTGAAGAAGGATTTAAGCTAGCTAATAGCTAACCAGTTGTTCACTTAAGCATTCAAGCCTTCATCGAGATCAAGTCTTCTGCTCTCAGCAATACTCATCTAACTGAGAAGTGATAAGATCTTCTACTCTTCTTCAACCTGAGTTCTCCTGCTTTCAGGAAGTTCAAACTCAGAGTTCTTTTGAAGAAAGAAGAAGAAGAAGAAGATAGCTGATTGAAGATCTTTAATTTTATTATTTATTATCTTCTTGTAGTTTTTCCTTCAGAGCTTTCTGAAGAGTTTTCTGCACTGAAGCAAGACTTCACCTGTACATCTTTGAGCCAGGGGGAGCCTTGATTCTTTAGAGCTTTCTAGCTCAGTGCAAGTTTTTGTGCTTCTCTAATCTATTGTAAAATAGAGAAGACATCTTAACCTTCTTCCCCCTCCTGTACAGGGTTATTACTCCCTTCAAAAGTATCCCTTGGTGGCAGGGCACCTGATCAAAAACCTGTGCTTGGTTTTTAGACACCTGATCAAAAGTCGAAAGGGTTTTTGGATCTACCTGAAGCAGATCCTGTTGGTGGCAGGGCACCTGATCAAAAACCTGAGTGGATTCCTACCTTGTTGGTAGAAGAGTGGACGTACCCAAGTTGTTTGGGGAACCACTATAAATTCCTTGTGTCGTCTGGATTGCCTTGTTTATTTCCTGCACTGTGGCTGTGAATAGATATAACTAGGTTGCTAGTTGCTGATTAGGATTTCCAAGCCTTAACTGTAATTACAGTTAGCTTGAGTTTGTGCACAACACTTGTGTTAGGCTTTAGGGTTAATTCTATATCTATAATCTTTTAATTCCGCAATTCACTCCAAGGGAGTTGGGTAGACCTTCAAGTTTTGTCTAGTGCAAAATTTGATAACTCTATTCACCCCCCTCTAGAGTAGTTTCTATCCCTTCACTTTCAATTGGTATCAGAGGGAGGTTGACTGACTGAATAGGCTAACACCTAAGTCACAAGATCCTGATAGATACCAAAGCTTATAGATATTCACTATCATGGCCCAGTCCAAGGATTATTCCAGCACCAGACCTCCAGCATGCAACTTAGCTAAGTTTGGCATCTGGAAGGCAAGGATAAAATTATATATGAATTCTATTGATGAAAGCATCTTTGCTTCTATTTTGTCAGGTCCCCCAAGAGCACCTGCTGTTGCTACTGCCTCATCATCTGATATGAGTGCAGTGCCTCCTCCAGATTACAACGATGAGTACAAGAAGGCCAAAATAGCAGATGCCAAGGCAATGAACATACTGGCTCAGACAATGTCAGATGAGGTATTCCAGAAGGTAGCTGACTGCTCTTCAGCAAAAGCTATGTGGGATACACTGAACCAGATTGTGGCTGGTTCAGCTGATGAAAGGAAGGACAGAAGGTCCAACCTGATCTCACAGTATGAGAACTTCAAGAAAACTGATGCTGAATCAGTTGAAGCCATGTACACCAGGCTCAGCTCAATCATCAATGAGCTGAGGACTCTTGACAAGGACATATCATTGACAGAGGTCAATGATAAGATTCTTATGTGCTTCCCTAGCACATGGGATCTAAGTATCTGGCCCATCAAGGAAGCCAGAAGTACAAATGAGATCTCCACTGAAGCTCTTCTCGGCAAGCGCAAGTCTTTTGAGCAAGTGCTGAAGACAAGGGAAGCAGAAGCAGAAGCAAAGACCCCTACTCCAACAAGAAAAGAGCAATCTCTAGCTCTTAAGGCTGCTGATGCTTCTGAAGGCAGCCAATCAAATGAGGAACTAATGGCATTGTTTGCCAAGAGGTTTCTCAAGATGGGGAGAAAGGAGTTCAGAAAGAAGTCTTCACGCTATGAAGACAAACCAAGGTATGATCGTTCACCTGCTAAAGAAATTATTTGTTATGGTTGCGGGAAGCCTGGACACATCTTACCAGAGTGTCCAGAGGAGAAGACCAAAGACAAGAGAAAAGAAAAGGAACAGCACAGGAAGCACTCCAAGCCATCCTCCTACAAAAACAAGAAGAAGGAGAGAGGTTTCATTGCTGAAACCTGGAGTGATTCTGATGAAGAATCCTCCTCATCAAGCTCCAGTGAGGATGAGGAAGAGAAGAAGGCAAAAGAAGTTTGCCTGATGGCAATAGATGCCTGCAGCAACCACTCAGCTGCAGAGAGTTCAGATTCAGATGAAGAGATGCCAACAAAAGATGAGGTACTATCTTCTTATGACTTTACTTCTGAAGAATTTAAATTAGATTTTAAATCTTTATGCTTAGATTTGATTAGCTCAGAAAAAGAGATAAAAGAACTTAGAAATAAGTTAGCTGACTCAGAAGTAATTGCTACAGAAAATATTAGGTTAAAGGAAGATCTCACTACTTGTAGTGAAGAAATTAAATTTCTTAAAATGGAGTTAGCTAAGTCTAAGAGGTTAGAAGAATCACTTAATGGTAGAAGCCTTAAGTTGTTAGAAATTACCAGCATGACTAACACTAGGTTAGGTAATGACAAACTAGGCTTAGGAGCTTCTCCCAGTGAACCCCCAGTTCTACTTAAAAATAATCTTTCAACTCCAGTAAACTTCATTTCAGCTAGTGGAATGAAGAACACTGAGCAAGTAAACCTAGTTAATAAAACTTTAAATAAAGCTAAGAGAGAAAAGAGAAAGAAATTTTTTAAAGAAATGCAAAGAGCGTCGAACGCCGCTCGACGATCGGAAGCTCAATGGTCGAACGAAGCTCGACGATCTGAGCGCCCATCGTCGAACGTCGATCGACGTTTTCAATATGATTTTCAAAATCATCATCAGTACCATAGAAACCTAAATGAAAATAAAAACCCTAGGTTGGTTGACCCATCATCTGTATGGAGAATCCCACCTAGGAGATCTCACCCACTAGGTTATCACCCTCAACCTGCATTTTCATATATTTCCAGTTTTTCTTATGTGAAAAACAAGGGACCCAAGGTTACCTGGGTCCACACTGTCTAAATAAATGTCTTGCAGGTGAAGGCCTATCCAATCACTCAAAATAAGTGGTATTTGGATAGTGGATGTTCCAAGCATATGACAGGAAATAAAGATCATCTGTCAAAATTCAAAGCTAAGCTCGGCCCAAAGGTTATCTTTGGAGATTCCAGCTGTGGTCAGACAAAAGGCTTTGGCAGGATTACTATTGGAGACGTTACTTTCAAGAGAGTTGCATATGTGACAGGACTGAAGCACAATTTGATTTCAGTCAGCCAGCTATGTGATGCTGGCTACCAGGTTTCATTTTCTAACTCTTCTTGCAATATTACTTTAAAAAATAATGTTGTTTTAGTAGGTATTAGAATAGGTAATATTTATTTAGTAGATTTCAATTCATCTCATTCTGAAATCTGCCTGTTTAATGAAGTAACAATTAATAATAATTCTTTGTGGCATAAGAGGCTTAGTCATGTTAACCTTAAAAATATATCTAGGTTATCTAAACACAACCTTGTTAGAGGTTTACCTTCTTGCCCCTACAAGAAGGAGAGCCTATGCAAGGCTTGTCAGCTAGGCAAGCAAACCAAAAACTCTTTTAAATCTGTAAATAAGAGTGATTCTCCTAGAATCCTGTATCTATTACACTTGGACCTTTTTGGCCCAATAAATGTACAGAGTTTAGGAGGGAAGTATTACACCTTAGTAATTATAGATGACTTCTCTAGGTTCAGTTGGGTTTTCTTTCTGAGAACTAAGTCTGATAACTTCAAAGCCCTTACAGACTTTCTACTATGTGTGCAGACTGAGTACTCTACTCATGTGGCCTTGATCAGAAGTGATCATGGTACTGAGTTTGACTCTCTTCTCATGCAAGAATTCTGTGAGAGAGAAGGTATCAAACATAGCTTCTCAGCTCCTAGAACTCCTCAACAAAATGGGATAGTTGAAAGGAAGAATAGAACACTCATTGAAGCTACTAGCACATTGTTGGCAGATGCTAACATGCCTCTCTCCTATTGGGCAGAAGCTGTTAGTACAGCCAATTATGTCTTAAATAGAAGTTTGATACACAAACTTAAGTGTAAAACTCCTTATGAGTTGCTTAAAGGAAAGAAACCTAAAATTAATTATTTCAGAATTTTTGGTTGTGTTGTTTATATTCATAATAACAATAAAGAATATCTTAAGAAATTTGAAGCAAAAGCTTCAATGGGAATCATGCTTGGATATTCCCAAGTAAGCAAAGCTTATAGGGTTTATAACAAATCAACCTGTAAGATTGAAGAATCTGTGCATGTATCTTTTGATGAGCATCAGATGTTTTACAAGGAGAAAGAAAATTCTCCTTCCTCTAGTTCATTGCAGGTACCTGATGCTCCTCAAGAAATTCTTCAACTATCAACTCTTCAGATCACTGAATCAGACAGTGATGAAGACATTGCTGAAGCTGTTGTTGTACCACCAACAGTAGATCAAATTCCTCCTGAGGAATTAATCCCAACTGTTGCTGAAGATCACATCCCACCTGCTGATATTGTCACACTTAGAGATCACCTCACATCTCAAGTGATTGGAGACATATCAGCTGGTGTGCAAACAAGACACCAATTAAGACAGGATGTGATGCATGCTTGTTTCCTCTCATAGGTTGAGCCCCTCACCTTTAAAGATGCAGAGCTAGATCCCCACTAAATCATTGCTATGCAAGAGGAACTCAATCAGTTTGAGAGATGTAAAGTTTGGACTTTGGTTCCAAGACCTAAAGGCCAACTGATCATAGGCACCAAGTGGGTGTATAGAAACAAGTTCGATGCAAATGGAATTGTTGTAAGGAATAAAGCAAGGCTTGTAGCTCAGGGCTACAGACAGGAGGAAGGTATAGATTATGACCAAACCTTTGCTCCTGTTGCAAGGCTAGAAGCAATAAGGATCTTCTTGGCCTATGCAGCCTACATGAAGTTTAAGGTGTTCCAAATGGATGTCAAAAGTGCATTCCTGAATGGTGAGCTTAAGGAAGAGGTGTTTGTTGAACAACCACCAGGGTTTGTTTCTTCAACTCAGCCCTTATATGTGTTTAAGTTACAGAAAGCTCTATATGGACTAAAGCAAGCTCCCAGAGCCTGGTATGAGACTCTAGCTAGTTTCCTTTTAGAGCACAACTTTACTAGGGGAGTAGTTGATAGAACCCTTTTCGTCAAGCATCACAAGGACACAATCCTGTTAGTTCAGGTGTATGTAGATGATATTATATTTGGCTCCACTGATCCCAAACTTTGCAAAAGGTTCTCTGACCTGATGCACTCTAAGTTTGAGATGAGTAGTATGGGTGTGCTGTCTTACTTTCTTGGTCTCCAAGTTAAGCAAGATGCTGATGGTATCTTCATCTCCCAATCCAAATATGCCAAGGAATTGGTAAAGAAATTTGGGATGGCTGATGATTCAGCAATGCCTACACCTATGGCTACTAATGTAGTTATTGATTCTGATGATCACGGCAAGCCAGTTGATCAAAAGAATTATAGGGCCATTGTTGGTTCCCTATTATATCTAACTGCAAGTAGGCCTGATATAATGTTTGCTACATGCATTTGTGCTAGATTCCAGGTCAACCCCAAGGAATCTCATCTGATTCTTCTAAAGAGAATCCTGAGATACCTGAAGGGATGTCCAGATCTAGGACTTTGGTACCCAACTGAGTCAGAATTTGAATTAATTGGATATTCTGATTCTGATTATGCTGGTTGCAGAGTTGACAGGAAGAGCACCTCAGGAACTTGCCAGTTCATGGGAGAGAGATTGGTCTCTTGGTTCTGTAAGAAGCAGGCTTCTGTCTCAACTTCAACTGCAGAGGCTGAATATATAGCAGCTGCTAGTTGTTGTTCACAGATCCCGTGGATTCAAAACCAGCTTGTGGATTATGGTTACTCACACAAGAACACCAAATTCATGTGTGATAGTACCAGTGCTATTTCAATTGCACAAAATCCAGTGCACCACTCTAGAACGAAGCACATTGAGATTCGGCACCATTTCCTGAGAGATTGTGTGGAAAAGAATAAGATTTGTCTTGAGTTCATATCCACTGAGTTTCAGAGAGGTGATATATTCACCAAGCCTTTAGATGAACAGAAGCATCTGTTCTTTTTAGTTCAATTAGGCATGATCAATGGACGAGACTAAGTGTGACTATATCTGCCTATGTTGAAACCTGCTTGAAGATCGTCGAACGATGATCGAAGATCGTCGAACGGATTAAGCCTATCGTCGACCTCTTGTTAATGATAGCTTATTTGTTTGAAGATTGTCGACCGGCGTTCGAAGATCGTCGAACAGGTCAAGCTTATCGTCGATCTCTGAACGACGACAGCTTGTTTGTTTGAGAAGCCAGAAATAGTCGAACGATGGCTCGACTACTCTGCTTCTGAGCCGATCGTCGAACGGCCGTTCGACTATCGGGTCTAGTATCTTTTTAATAGATCGACTATCTCCGGTCTAATATAAAGACGATAGTCGACCTAGGTTAAAAGATCTTTTGTTCTTTCGTCGACGGAGCGTGACTTTTCGCATTCTGTCTTCTCGCTTGCGATTTTCTGCCGCTTCGTCCCCTTCGTCTTCGCCGTCCTTCTCGCGCTTTCTCCAGCAATCAATGGCAATTTCTCCCGCAGTGTTAGCAGTTGTAAAGTTCGATGCAGGCTTCAACGTTGATTTTGACGCGTTCAGTTGCTGCGAAGCAGGGATCGTGGAAGTTCTTCAGTTGTGCCGGGATCAAGGACTAGAGAGATTAATGTCATCAAGGATTAAGTTAAATATACCCGAGATCAAGGAATGGGCTTTCACGTCGTCCTCCACCGACGATTCGATGACTGGCACCATCGGCGGAGAAGAGGTAATTTTAACTCCGGCCGTTCTGACTGATATTTTTGGTTTGATAAATGGGGAAGAAGATTATGAGCAAGATGCTCAAGAATTTGGAAGAATGTTAGTTGAGCTGGGACATGTAGAGGGCATTCCCACGAAGCTGCTTAAGGTAAATTTCCCTTTCAAGATTAAGTTTCTTGCTGAGTTGGTTGGAAAAGTGCTCCTCGGTAAGCACTCTGCTCATGACAATATAACAAGGCAACAATTTGCACTGATGTGTGCAATTGTTAATCAGAAAAAGATTGATTGGGCAGGAGTAATGTTTGATTTGATAAGGAAAAAGAATAGTAAGAAGGAAGTTAACCTCGGAAGGGTTATTGGAATTTTCCTAAAGGAAAAGTATCCCCAACTGCTGGTCTCCGCCGCAACAACAATAAATGCAAGCAAGAAGATGGACCCAAACCTGTTCTCCAAGTGGAAGAGAACCTTTGTGAAACCCGCTCTCACAAGGGTTGCTCCAGCGACATCAGAGAGCACCAGGACTGATTCGGTCGCTCCTCACCCTGTAGAAGCTGGCTCAGCTCTTTCCCTTCCCTCTTCTTCTGCTATGCAGTCTGCCTCAGTTGAAGTTCCATCAACTTCAGCTGAAGTATGACTTTCCCCTTCTCCTGTTAGAGAAACAACCACGGTTGTTCTTCCTTCCCCTCCAGCATCTCCTCTTCCTTCTCATCAGGCTAGGATATCTGCTCCTAGTTTTGATTTGTTAGGATCTGAGAGGATTCCAACTCCTCCTCAGTCTCCCATTCATTCTCCAGCTAACACTCCTATTAACTCTCCAGCTCCATCTACAATTCAATCTCCAGTCCACACCATTCTTCATCCCAGCACTACAACCATATCTGCTGCATCTCCATCCACTGCACTTCCATCTTCTTTTGAGATAACCCCTGAACTCATCTCCCGCATTTTGGAGTTGATTACCCCTTCAATCAAAATTATGATTGAAGAGGCAATCGCTCCACTTGCCTCCTCCATTGATACCTTAACCGCTACCATCAAATCACTTTCCAAATCTGCTGAGCCCTCTTCCTCAAGGGGCCTGGTTTCAGTTTCCACTGAAATTAGGCAGGGGGAGATGTTCTGTGAAGATGCCTCAGAGCCTCCTGCCTCCCTTCCAGCAGTAACAGATACTGTGATGACAGTTCAAGTAGTGTCTGCTCCAGTTGAAAAAGAATCAGCCTCTGTGTTATCGGAAAAGGAAATATCTGATGCTATTATGTTATCTGAATTTGTTGTGAAAGTTTGCTTAGAAGATCTCACCTCTCCCGTGATTGCAAATTTCCTAGAAGGGATTATTACATCCTACCTAGATGAGTCTTGGGAGTTGGTCAAATATGAAGGTAATTCACTCATTCGCTTTATTGACGAGTCAATTAATTTGCTAGCTAGTGAATACCTAGAAAGAATGATTTTTGCTTATTTAGCAGATCTGTGTTCATAATTCTACAGATTATATTAGAGAAGATTTAGCTGCTCAGATCATAGTAATTGTTTCAGAAGCTGCCCCAAATGTTCCTGATATTCAAGTAGATCCAGAACTGGATTCATTTTTAGATGATAGAGAAGATGAGTCTGAAAATCAAGATGAAATCAAAGATGACACTCCTGTTCTGAGTGTGGAAGAAGAAAAAGCAAGAGCTGCCTGGAATCAAAGAAAACAAGATTCTTTAAAAGAGAAAGAAAAAGAGTTGCAAGTTGAAAAGTCAACTATTTAGGATGATTCACCAGGGTTGGATTTAGATTTCCTTCTGGCTCAGGATGCCATAGAAGAGGAAAGAGAGAAATCTGATCTGAAGTTAAAAGAAAAGGCTGTTTCTGAAGCCTATGATCCTTATGATAATCCTCCATCATCTCACTCTGATGATGAAGATGATTCTGATTTATCTGAGAATGCTAAGAAAAAGAAAGCTGCTCAAAAGAAAAGGAAAGCAATTGCTCCTCCTCCTCCCAGCCGAGACAATGATACTCCATACTATATTCTTAAAGGAATTGACCCCAAATCGAAAGAATTTCAACATTGGATGTGGTTCTCCAAGAACCAGCAGAAAGAGAGAAAAAGATCTAAGAGGTATGATAGTCCTGTTTCAAGATGGACTCCCAGAGGTCCTCCTCCTCCACCTCCCAGTGCAGGAGCCTCTGGGAACCTATCTGCTAATCCATCTGCCTCTTCTGGAAAATCTGCACCTTCTCAGCCTCAGTCAAGGAAAAGCTCTCAAAGTTCCCAAGGCAGATCTTATTCTGGTTCTCAAAGACAAGTGAAGGAGGTTGTGTATCAAAGACCAACCTTTTCCCCTCCTCCTTCTCCAAAGAAAAGAGCTTCTTCTCCAATACCAGTACAGTCTGAAAAAGTTGTTTCAAAAGGTAAGTAGTTTATTTTGTTTTAAATATTCTAGCAAGAACTTTGCTAAGTCTGCTCCCATGTCTTATCTAGTTAATCAAGATAAAGAATCAGATGCTACTCCTCCTGAGTCTGTTTATGAAAGTCCTGAGCTTGATCCTAACTTTAGGATGGCTCGTTTTCACGAATTAGTTGGAGCAGCCCAAATCAGAAAAGCAAAAGCTGAAGGGAAGGACTGTAACGCCCCGTTTTTTCAGCGATTATTTTTATTCTCGTTTGGCGTTACGATGACGCGTTTCCGTGGCTTGTGCCATTTGTGGAGTGTGGTTTAGCTCCTTAGAACTGAGTGCCCTATTCTGTAGCCTGTTGGCAAGATCTCCCTAGCAAGCCGAGTCGTTTTGGGTGACCCGGTGTGGCCTCTCGGGGGGATGTTGGTGTTTGGCTTTATTTGGGTATAACTCGAGTTCTGTTTGTCGAAAAGTAATTTCGACTTCGCCGTTGTGTTCGTAGCGTGGGTATTTAGCTACGGTGCGAATTTCGTCGAATTCCGAGGTAGTTCGGTTTTCGCGTCGATGTGGTGCTTTATGTAATTTTGTAATTAATTATATAATTATATAATTATATATATATATATATATATATATATAGAATGAGAGAGCCGATCATCTTCTTCACGATTAATAACCGCCGCCCCTGTACGAGAGGAAACGGAGAAACCGCCTACCCTTCGGACGCCGATTCCCGGAGCGTTTGTGGACGGAATTCGATTCCGAGAGTGGATTTGGATTGCTCTCGTCAAGAACTTCATTCCTGCGGTAAGAAATTCGATTTTCGTGGAGTTTTGGGAGGATTGGAATTTTCGGTTTTGGAAGTTTTCCGCCATTAATGGCCGAGTTTTTGTTTTAGGTGTTGCAGCCGTTTTGATCCGTGCGAAGAGGAGGAAAGCAGTCCAAAGCTTCGCTGTGATTGAGGCAAGTGGTATTCTTGCCCTTGCCAAGTTTTCCTTTTTTTTGAATTTTCTTGATGAAATTGAAATCCCGGTTAGCCCAGGTTAGAGGCCTTGTTGTTCTCATTTTCTTGCTAACTATAGGGCTTAGTTCTTCCTACTGAAACCCCCCTATTTTGTGATGATTGGAATCCAAATTGTCGGCGTGGAGCCGTTGTTTTCCTTTATTTTTATTGTTGCTCTGGTTCGGGTGTAGCCGAGAGGGAGAGTTAGGAGGGGGGTGGGTGTGGTTGCCGATTTTCATTATGGTATTACTCGAATGATTAGGCATAGTTCGTATGGTAGTGGTGCGCGACGTTGATAGTTGTCTGCTGCTACTGCAGTGGCGTGAGTCGTGTGCGCATTCCGGTGTCGTTCGGGAAATTCCAAACGGTGCAGGTTGACCGCGCACGGTCATCAACCGTTAGGACGCACGACCACTGGTCGTGTGCCTCTGCTCGTGCGCGGCTGTCTTTCAGTTTCCAAAGTTCTGTCTCGGAAAATCGCACGAGCGCTGGCAACAGTGCGCACGACCAGTGGTCGTGCGACACTGATCGTGCGCAGTTGCTAGGTTTTCTGTCAGGTTTTCCAGGTTCGCTTCGCACGATCATCAGCCGATGAGTGCGCACGACCACTGATCGTGCGTCACTGATCGTGCGCTTTGTATATTTTCTTTTGCTAGGCGAATTTAGATGGTTTCGAGTGCGGGAGTTTAGATACTCAAGTGGCAGGCAACTACTCGAGTTCTGGATCTTCTGCCTTGGTCGTTCGACTGTCGTCGAGCTCCGCATTCTTTAGTGGGCTTGTGGGTAGTGGTATAATTTTGACGGTGAGTGAGGCTAGCTTGCTCAACGCCAAAGTTTAGGTAGGCACTGAGTGGGTTTCACTCAACGCCTAGTCGTGTTGGTTTATTTCAACACTCTTCCTTTACCTTGTATTTCATTTCCGAGTGGATTTCCAGTTGTATTTCTGGGTTTTCCTTGTCGGCCGTTTTCTTTATTTTCCTAAAGGCCGAATCGTGGGTCGTGGTTAGTAGTGGTGGTTGTAGCTCTTTATGGGGGTGGAGTTGAGTGATATAGCCAAGGCCACCCATGTTTTCTTGCTCCAGGTACGGGCTGGGCATGTCGGGTGGAAGGTCCCTTGTGTTTTCACGTGTTGACCCTCGAGTTTTTGACTTGGACATGGTGGATTGGGGGACTGCGTTTGCCTTCGATCCGGTTCCTCGTTGTTGTTTTTGCTACTATCACTTCCCACAGTTTAGGGTGTTAGAAGTTTCTTCTTTGGTAGTTTGCAACATTCTGGCTCTTGGTAGCCTAGTAGGCCCTACAGGATGTGGTTCCTGGGCTGGGTCGTTGCTGTTGCTTTGCACGTTGTGCATTTCTTGTGGTCCTGTTGTGGACAGTTGTGACTCTTTCTACTGCATGTTTTTCTGTTACTTTGTCCTTTGGTTGACTCTTTCATGCAGTTTTTCTTTGTTTAGCTTGCTGAGGTATTCTGTTTTCTTTTGGAATACCCCAGGTTCTGAGCTGTAGCCAGTCTGGTGGCTAGTTGGAGGTGGTGTTGTTGGTGGACTTCCGGACCTTGGAGTTCTGTTTACCTTGTTAGTGAGGTTGTTTTCAGTACTTTCTTACAGACATATATTTGTGCTAGTGGGTTCGTGTCAGGTTGTTGGCGCCCACTGGTAGTTTTTACCTTGTACTAGATATATACTATTGCTGCTACCATTTTCTGGAGATAGTCTACTTGCTCTGAGAAGGTTTTATGCTAGGTTGCTAGTTATTTTTAAACTATAATTGTTATTATAAATAAAGTTCATGATCAGCATGTTTTATAAAGCGAAATCACTATTTTCCAAATCACGTATAAAGACCGTTTTCTTATATATTATATAAATTAAATGTAGGGTCTTGCATAGCATGAGTGGTTCTCTTGGGACCCTTATGTGCTCCTTAGGATGTCAAATCTAAATAAAGTATTTTTCCGCAGCATATAAATATAGTTTTTCTTTCGTGGACTAGGTGGTCCATTGAGCCGAGGGATACGGACTCTAATTATAACTGATTTTCTAATCATTAATCACATGATTTTCTTTCATTAAGTTTGTAGTTGGTTTTGCCTGAACATCAGCAGTTATCCCCTGCTTGACGTGGCATCATGACGCGTGTTTTCTCTTACTCTGATAATTCTTAATTCGGAGAAAAATGCGGGTTGTGACAGTTGGTATCAGAGGGAGGTTGCTTGACAAGTTAGTTGAGCAACCTTCCTTTGTTCGCTTTTAGTAGTTCTGCATCATGTCATTCACACACCGATATGTCATCAGCACGTCTTGGCAAAAGCACGAACACTACACTCATAGCATAACATGAAGTATACGGGGCATATTATGTAGTATGGGATGCATAATATGTGTTCGTATATGGATCCACCATAGGGGCTACATGTGAGGGTTATGTAGTATGGGATGCATAACCTCACCACATGACTGCGACTAGCACGTTTCTTTCTCGATGCATGGAAATGTTATGTAGTATGGGATGCATAACATTTTCATGCGTACGCCGCTCATAGCATGCACTAGGGCCTTTTTTTTAAATGCATAGCACAATCATGCATATCATATCATTGCATAAGCACAAAGCGCCGAGCTAAAGATTTGAAGGATGACATATGTACACACATGAGTTTTCAAATTAACATAAGTTCATGCATCCGAACTAGGCACAAGAGTTTGTGAGGTGGTGGTTAACCATCCTAGAATAGGGCATATCATCTAATTATTGTGAAGAAGATAAACTCTCAGAGCAAGTTTAGCAGCTTTAAGTCTATATCTACATATGTATTGTCTGTACTGGTAGTCGGTTCTAGTCGTGGGATTTGGATCTGATTTGCGTTGTAATGATTTTTAGGATGGCTAGGCGTCCTGCGACTCGATCGACTCCCCTGTCTGAGGGTGAATCTTCTGGAGCTCAGAACGATGCGGTGATCGAGGGTCTGCGTCAGAGTAGCGAAGCTATGGGCAGGCAGTTGGAGGAGGTGCAAGCCCAGATTCAGTCTTTGGTGGCGGTTGTGGCAGGGCAGGCTCAGGGTGCGCAAGTTCCTGCAGGGGGGTTAGCTGTTCCTCCTCCTCCTGCACCCTTGAGACCTCCGGTGGTGGTGCCAGCAGAGATGGCCTTCATCTCGCAGTTTCAGAGGCTGAGCCCTCCCACTTATGATGGGAAGGCAGATTTCATGGTGATAGACGACTGGCTGATCTCCATGGAGGAGATGTTCTCGTACTCAGGGATTGCAGACGATCAGAGGGTGATGATAGCCGCTTATCAGCTTAAAGGTTTGGCTAAGAGTTGGTGACTGAGAGAGAAAGAGAGCCTCGTAGCCGGATGCTCTTGGGAAGTGTTCAAGGAGATGCTGTTGAGGAAGTTCTTACCCTCGGTCGAGCGTGACCGCCTCATGAACGACTTCCTCCATCTGAAGCAAAGGCAACTCACGGTGGGTGAGTATGAGGTAGAGTTTAGTAAGTTGAGCCGTTTTGCCCATGGATTGGTCAGCGTTGAGGCTGATCGAGTTAAGCGATTCCTCGGTGGTTTGAGGAGTGAGGTGCAGCAGTTGACCAGTGCTTATGGGCCAGTGTCTTATGTAGGTGTAGTAGAGGCTGCTCTGAAGGTGGAGGCTATTGAGACGGCGAAGAGCAGAGGCCAGCAGTTGAAGAAGGATAAGAGGAAGTTGGTAGAGGAGAAGAAACCCCTGGTAGCCGATGCTGTTCCGGGAAAGAGGAGCAGGGTGGTGTGCAGTTTTTGTGGCCGGTCAGGCCATCCTGTCGAGAGGTGTTTCAAGAAGGCGGCAGCTCAGAAGAAGGAGCAGGTTCATGCAATTCAGGGTGCTCCTAGGAGAGATGTCTCCTATTCAGTTTGCAAGCGATCTGGCCATGATGCGGCCCAGTGTTGGTCCAAGGATAAAATCTGCTTTCAGTGTGGGCAGAAGGGTCACATTAAGTCGAGGTGTCCTCAGTTTCAGCCAGCTCTTCCTGCAGTTCCGTTGCAGGCTTTACCTCCACCTCAGCGTGTGGACAAGGGAAAAGGGAAGCTGAACGTGATTTCTTCCGAGGAGGCTCAGACTTCGACCGAGGTGATCTCAGGTTAGTTGTTTGTTGTTTTCTTTCTAACCTGGTAGTTTAGTTGCTAGATTATTTGCGGTACTGTTGTGCTAGTTCCTTAGCTTTGTGCGCTCCTATAGGGAAATTTAAGGTGAAGAACCGCTGAGCGCGTATTCTGTTTGACTCCGGCGCTACCCACTCGTTCGTGGCTAGAGCCTTTGTGGAGCGTCATCGGTTGTCTCTAGATCGTGTTCGGGATTCCTTCCGTGTCAAGTTTCCCTCTGGTGAATCTGTGTTGTCAGATTTGGGTATTTTGGATTGCCCGGTTTTGTTGGGGGATTTTCTTGCGAAGGCGGACCTGAAGATGATTGATCTAGAGGACTTCGATGTCATTTTGGGCATGGACTGGCTCTCTCGGTATGATGCGGTCATTCAGTGCAAAGGAAAGCGCTTGGACTTCATCAGGGACGACGGTCAGCCCGACAGCGTGTATGCTGATCCGTGTCAGGATTCTCCTGTTCTCTCTGCGGTATGTGTTCAGAGATTGTTTCTTTCTGATTGTTGTGTTTGTTTAGTCTCGGCGTTTGGAACCGTTGTTAGCGTGCCACGCTTGGAGGAGATTCCTATTGTTCGTGGTTTCGCCGATGTTTTTCCTGATGATCTTCCTGGTATCCCTCCTGAGCGGGATGTGGAGTTTGTTATTGATTTGGAGCCGGGTACGCGTCCTATTGCTAAGGCGCCGTACCGGATGGCCCCTCGTGAGCTAGAGGAGTTGCGAATTCAGTTAGATGAGTTGTTGGCTAAAGGTTTTATCAGGCAGAGTTCGTCGCCTTGGGGTGCTCCTGTTTTGTTCGTAAAGAAGAAAGATGGGTCGATGCGGCTTTGCATCGACTATAGAGAGTTGAATAAGGTCACTATCAAGAACAGGTACCCTCTGCCGAGGATCGATGATTTATTTGACCAGTTGCGTGGTAGCACGGTGTTCTCCAAGATCGATCTTCGTTCGGGCTATCATCAGCTAAGGATCCGTGAGGCAGATATTCCACGGACTGCGTTTAGGTCGAGGCATGGACACTTCGAGTTTTTGGTGATGTCGTTTGGTTTGACCAACGCACCATCAGCTTTCATGGACATGATGAATCGGGTATTCAAGGATTTCCTAGACAAGTTCGTGGTGGTCTTCATTGATGACGTGTTGATTTATTCTCGCAGTGCTGAGGAGCATGAGCAGCATTTGCGTTTGGTCCTGTCAGAGTTGAGGAACCACAAGTTATTCGCCAAGTTGAGCAAGTGCGAATTTTGGTTGCCTCAGGTTTCTTTTCTAGGCCACGTGGTGAACAAGGATGGGATCTCGGTTGACCCAGAAAAGATTGCAGCAGTGATGGATTGGAGTAGGCCGAACACTCCTAAGGAGATCAGAAGTTTCTTAGGGTTGGCTGGCTATTACAGGAGATTCGTGGAGGGTTTCTCTTCTCTAGCCGCACCTTTGACCAAGCTGACTCAGAAGAATGTGGCTTTTGTTTGGAGCGAGAAGTGCGAAGAAGCTTTTCAGGAGTTAAAGAGGAGATTGTGTACTGCTCCCGTTCTGACCCTTCCTACTGAGGGCGTGGATTATGATGTGTATGTGGATGCTTCGCATATAGGACTGGGATGCGTATTAATGCAGGATGGAAAAGTAATCGCTTATGGGTCAAGGCAGCTGAAGACTCATGAGAAGAATTATCCAACGCATGACCTTGAGTTTGCAGCGGTTATCTATGCGTTGAAGTTGTGGAGGCACTTACTTTATGGGGCTCAATGCAAGATTTTTACTGACCATAAGAGCCTGAAGTACGTGTTCACGCAGAAGGAGTTGAATCTGCGTCAGCGGCGGTGGCTTGAGTATGTGGCGGATTATGACGTAGAAATCCAGTATCATCCGGGCAAGGCCAATGTGGTGGCCGACGCCCTGAGCCGAAAGACGGGAAAGATCTTTAACCTCTCCGCCGATCGGTTAGTTGAGGAGTTCCTCCTTATGGATATTTCAGTGGGATGCTGTGGTTTGCAGAGTAGTTTGTCAGTGGCAGAGCCGTCCTGGATTTCTTTGACTAGACTGCATCAGAAGGACGATCCGGATCTGTTGCACCTTTTTACCAGGACAGAGAAGGGAGAGTTGCCAGATTTTACTATTGATGATGCGGGTACTTTGAAGTACCGCGGCAGGTTTTGCGTTCCCGCTGTTGGGGACATTAGAGGTATGATTTGCAGTGAGGCTCATGGTTCCAGTGTTGCCTACTATCCAGGATCTACGAAGATGTACCGTGACTTAAGGCAAGTTGCCTGGTGGTATGGTATGAAAGGAGATATAGCCCGATATGTTGCTGAGTGTCACACTTGCAAGTGTGTAAAGGCCGATCATGGAAGGCCTGGTGGTAAGTTGACTCCGCTAGAGATCCCGACTTGGAAGTGGGAGAGTATATCTATGGACTTCATTACGGGTTTGCCAAAATCCCCGAGAGGATTTGATTCTGTTTGGGTTATAGTGGATAGATTGACGAAGTGTGCTCACTTCGTGCCTTATAAGATTGATTACCCGATGAGGAAGATAGCGGAGTTGTACTTGAATGAAGTCATCCGACTCCACGGTGTGCCGGTTAGCATCATTTCTGATCGAGACTCCCGGTTTACTTCTCGTTTCTGGCAGAGTCTGCAGGAGGGTTTGGGTACGGATCTGAGGTATTCTACTGCGTACCACCCTCAGACCAATGGGCAGACGGAGCGGGTCAATCAGATTGTTGAGGATATGATCAGGTGCTATATTTTAGACCACGGTGGAGCGTGGGATGAGCGTCTGCGACTCATGGAATTTGCTTATAATAACAGTTATCAGGAAAGCTTGCAGATGGCTCCGTTCGAAGCTTTGTATGGGAGGCGCTGTAGGACTCCGTTGTTTTGGGCTGAGGCTGGTGAGAAGCCTTTGTTGGGTCCAGATGCTCTGGAAGAGATGGAAGTCGCCGTGAAGCTTATTCGGGAGAAGCTTCGGTTAGCTCAGGAGAGGTATGAAAAGAACGCCAATCAGCGTAGGTCTGCTTTGGAGTTTTTAGTAGGAGATCATGTATACCTCAAGGTTTCTCCAATGGTTGGTGTGAAGAGATTTGGTAAAAATCGGAAATTGGACCCAAGGTATGTGGGCCCGTTTGAGGTCTTGGAGCGGATTGGTGTGTCTGCTTATAGATTGGATTTGCCAGCGAACTTCCCTGGTGTTCATAATGTTTTTCATGTTAGCCAATTGCGGAAGTGTGTGCGCAGCAGTGGGCAACTCTTGGATGTTGTGCCCCAGTTGGAGCCCAACCTCTCTTTTGTTGAGGTGCCAGTTCGTATTTTGGATACTCAGGAGCGTGTGCTACGAAAGAAGTCCATACCGATGGTGAAAGTTCTATGGAAAAATTAGGATTTGGAGAGCGCGACTTGGGAGCTAGAGTCGGCCATGAAGAGGGCGTACCCTCACCTGTTTCGCTGATTTGATCGGTATGTTTCCCTTTGTAACTTCTATTTGTTACTTTTCCTTCTTTTATAGGAGGGTTGTGCGTAAAGTTTCGGGACGAAACTTTCTTTTAGGGGGGGTGACTGTAACGCCCCGTTTTTTCAGCGATTATTTTTATTCTCGTTTGGCGTTACGATGACGCGTTTCCGTGGCTTGTGCCATTTGTGGAGTGTGGTTTAGCTCCTTAGAACTGAGTGCCCTATTCTGTAGCCTGTTGGCAAGATCTCCCTAGCAAGCCGAGTCGTTTTGGGTGACCCGGTGTGGCCTCTCGGGGGGATGTTGGTGTTTGGCTTTATTTGGGTATAACTCGAGTTCTATTTGTCGAAAAGTAATTTCGACTTCGCCGTTGTGTTCGTAGCGTGGGTATTTAGCTACGGTGCGAATTTCGTCGAATTCCGAGGTAGTTCGGTTTTCGCGTCGATGTGGTGCTTTATGTAATTTTGTAATTAATTATATAATTATATAATTATATATATATATATAGAATGAGAGAGCCGATCATCTTCTTCACGATTAATAACCGCCGCCCCTGTACGAGAGGAAACGGAGAAACCGCCTACCCTTCGGACGCCGATTCCCGGAGCGTTTGTGGACGGAATTCGATTCCGAGAGTGGATTTGGATTGCTCTCGTCAAGACCTTCATTCCTGCGGTAAGAAATTCGATTTTCGTGGAGTTTTGGGAGGATTGAAATTTTCGGTTTTGGAAGTTTTCCGCCATTAATGGCCGAGTTTTTGTTTTAGGTGTTGCGGCCGTTTTGATCCGTGCGAAGAGGAGGAAAGCAGTCCAAAGCTTCACTGTGATTGAGGCAAGTGGTATTCTTGCCCTTGCCAAGTTTTCCTTTTTTTGAATTTTCTTGATGAAATTGAAATCCCGGTTAGCCCAGGTTAGAGGCCTTGTGGTTCTCATTTTCTTGCTAACTATAGGGCTTAGTTCTTCCTACTGAAACCCCCCCTATTTTGTGATGATTGGAATCCAAATTGTCGGCGTGGAGCCGTTGTTTTCCTTTATTTTGATTGTTGCTCTGGTTCGGGTGTAGCCGAGAGGGAGAGTTAGGAGGGGGGGGGGGGTGTGGTTGCCGATTTTCGTTATGGTATTACTCGAATGATTAGGCATAGTTCGTATGGTAGTGGTGCGCGACGTTGATAGTTGTCTGCTGCTACTGCAGTGGCGTGAGTCGTGTGCGCGTTCCGGTGTCGTTCGGGAAATTCCAAATGGTGCAGGTTGACCGCGCACGGTCATCAACCGTTAGGGCGCACAACCACTGGTCGTGTGCCTCTGCTCGTGCGCGGCTGTCTTTCAGTTTCCAAAGTTCTGTCTCGGAAAATCGCACGAGCGCTGGCAACAGTGCGCACGACCAGTGGTCGTGCGACACTGATCGTGCGCAGTTGCTAGGTTTTCTGTCAGGTTTTCCAGGTTCTCTTCGCACGATCATCAGCCGATGAGTGCGCACGACCACTGATCGTGCGTCACTGATCGTGCGCTTTGTATATTTTCTTTTGCTAGGCGAATTTAGATGGTTTCGAGTGCGGGAGTTTAGATACTCAAGTGGCAGGCAACTACTCGAGTTCTGGATCTTCTGCCTTGGTCGTTCGACTGTCGTCGAGCTCCGCATTCTTAAGTGGGCTTGTGGGTAGTGGTATAATTTTGACGGCGAGTGAGGCTAGCTCGCTCAACACCAAAGTTTAGGTAGGCACTGAGTGGGTTTCACTCAACGCCTAGTCGTGTTGGTTTATTTCAACACTCTTCCTTTACCTTGTATTTCATTTCCGAGTGGATTTCCAGTTGTATTTCTGGGTTTTCCTTGTCGGCCGTTTTCTTTATTTTCCTAAAGGCCGAATCGTGGGTCGTGGTTAGTAGTGGTGGTTGTAGCTCTTTATGGGGGTGGAGTTGAGTGATATAGCCAAGGCCACCCATGTTTTCTTGCTCCAAGTACGGGCTGGGCATGTCGGGTGGAAGGTCCCTTGTGTTTTCACGTGTTGACCCTCGAGCTTATGACTTGGACATGGTGGATTGGGGGACTGCGTTTGCCTTCGATCCGGTTCCTCGTTGTTGTTTTTGCTACTATCACTTCCCACAGTTTAGGGTGTTAGAAGTTTCTTCTTTGGTAGTTTGCAACATTCTGGCTCTTGGTAGCCTAGTAGGCCCTGCAGGATGTGGTTCCTGGGCTGGGTCGTTGCTGTTGCTTTGCACGTTGTGCATTTCTTGTGGTCATGTTGTGGACAGTTGTGACTCTTTCTACTGCATGTTTTTCTGTTACTTTGTCCTTTGGTTGACTCTTTCATGCAGTTTTTCTTTGTTTAGCTTGCTGAGGTATTCTGTTTTCTTTTGGAATACCCCAGGTTCTGAGCTGTAGCCAGTCTGGTGGCTAGTTGGAGGTGGTGTTGTTGGTGGACTTCCGGACCTTGGAGTTCTGTTTACCTTGTTAGTGAGGTTGTTTTCAGTACTTTCTTACAGACATATATTTGTGCTAGTGGGTTCGTGTCAGGTTGTTGGCGCCCACTGGTAGTTTTTACCTTGTACTAGATATATACTATTGCTGCTACCATTTTCTGGAGATAGTCTACTTGCTCTGAGAAGGTTTTATGCTAGGTTGCTAGTTATTTTTAAACTATAATTGTTATTATAAATAAAGCTCATGATCAGCATGTTTTATAAAGCGAAATCACTATTTTCCAAATCACGTATAAAGACCGTTTTCTTATATATTATATAAATTAAATGTAGGGTCTTGCATAGCATGAGTGGTTCTCTTGGGACCCTTATGTGCTCCTTAGGATGTCAAATCTAAATAAAGTATTTTTCCGCAGCGTATAAATATAGTTTTTCTTTCGTGGACTAGGTGGTCCACTGAGCCGAGGGATACGGACTCTAATTATAACTGATTTTCTAATCATTAATCACATGATTTTCTTTCATTAAGTTTGTAGTTGGTTTTGCCTGAACGTCAGCAGTTATCCCCTGCTTGACGTGGCATCATGACGCGTGTTTTCTCTTACTCTGATAATTCTTAATTCGGAGAAAAATGCGGGTTGTGACAACGACACCACTGGTTTAACCACCATGTCTACTTTCAGAAAGAAGGAATTAGAAAAGTTCCAGGTTAACCCTGAGGTTTTTGACCCTTCTAAATATATGGAAAAGCACCCGGAAGCTGTTGTGCCAAGGACTACAGAATTAAAGATCATTGGCTTGCAAGATTTAAAGATGTCTAAGTTAGAGGCCATTGATCCTTTGCGAAAAATTTCTTTTGTTTCTAGCTCTTCTGTATCTAAGCCTGACTCTGTTGATCCTTAGTTTTGTTTGACTGTTATTTATCTATCTGTTTGATAATTGCTAGTTAATTGCTATCTATTTCCTGTATTGTTTATAGTGTTCTATAGCTAGCTCTGTGCTTTAGTTTTTAAGAGACTTAACTCAAATAGGGGGAGATTGTTGGTACCCCAGTTTGATTTGAGTTTAGTCTTGTCTTTTTAGTCCCTTGACCCAAGAAATATCTATGGTCAATGGTTAGTAGTCTAGCTGTAGAGTCCTCACTTTTCCAGATTGAGAATTTGGTTAAGTAGTTTGTTCGTTCGACTATCGTCGAACGCCGCTCGACTATCGTCGACTAACTGTTCGACGATCGTCTATCAGTTGTTCGACTTTCAGTCTGCGTGAATAGTTCGACTATCGGTTGATAGTTCGACTATCTGTGTGCTTTGATAGTTCGACTATCTGCTTGGATAGGTCAACTATCTGATAGCTCGACTATCTGTTGATAGTTCGACTATTTGTTCTGCGTTGATAGTTCGACTATCTGTTGATAGATCGACTATCTGTTTGTTTTTGATAGTTCGACTATCTGTTGATAGTTCGACTATCTGATAGTTCGACTATCTGTTGATAGCTCGACTATCTGTTTTTCCCTGATAGTTCGACTATTTATTGATAGGTCGACTATCTGATAGTTTGACTATCTTCTGGTAGTTCGACTATCTGCTGTGATAGTTCGACTATCTCCTTTGATAGTTCGACTATCTGGATCGTTCGACTATCTGTCCAATAGTTCGACGATCTCCGTGCGTCGGTCGACGATCTCCGAAGGTCGTTCGACGCTTTCTGTCTGCCTTTATATTTTGTATTTATTTATTATATTTAATTAATTAATACATTATCTGGCATATCTTTTCAGTTGATTTATGATAATATTTCTAGGCATATCTGCTCTATTCTTTTTGCCTGAGTAAAATCTTTTTAGATAAAGTTGTTTATCTTATTAGCTGACTTTGTATTTTACTTTATCTGCTGACAGTCCTTTATAGCCGTTAGACTGAAAAGTCTTCCTTCTGCTATAAAGAGTATTTCTCTGATGTGACTTTATTTAGTCCTTCTGTTATTTGATTTGATCCTGCAGCTTCTTAGAAAGAGGTTCATTCCTTTTATAGGATGTCTTGCTGCAGAGTTTGTTTTGTTGTGTGTTATTTGCAGCCCAGGTCTCAAGTTTCATAAGAAGACAAGCAATTCAAATTGAAGAGAGCCGTTGCTTGCTGCTGTTATATAAAGGACCCTTTGAAGAAGGATTTAAGCTAGCTAATAGCTAACCAGTTGTTCACTTAAGCATTCAAGCCTTCATCAAGATCAAGTCTTCTGCTCTCAGCAATACTCATCTAACTGAGAAATGATAAGATCTTCTACTCTTCTTCAACCTGAGTTCTCCTGCTTTCAGGAAGTTCAAACTCAGAGTTCTTTTGAAGAAAGAAGAAGAAGAAGATAGCTGCTTGAAGATCTTTAATTTTATTATTTATTATCTTCTTGTAGTTTTTCCTTCAGAGCTTTCTGAAGAGTTTTCTGCACTGAAGCAAGACTTCACCTGGACATCTTTGAGCCAGGGGGAGCCTTGATTCTTTAGAGCTTTCTAGCTCAGTGCAAGTTTTTGTGCTTCTCTAATCTATTGTAAAATAGAGAAGACATCTTAACCTTCTTCCCCCTCCTGTACATGGTTATTACTCCCTTCAAAAGTATCCCTTGGTGGCAGGGCACCTGATCAAAAACCTGTGCTTGGTTTTTAGACACCTGATCAAAAGTCTAAAGGGTTTCTGAATCTACCTGAAGTAGATCCTGTTGGTGGCAGGGCACCTGATCAAAAACCTGAGTGGATTCCTACCTTGTTGGTAGAAGAGTGGACGTACCCAAGTTATTTGGGGAACCACTATAAATTCCTTGTGTCGTCTGGATTGCCTTGTTTATTTCCTGCACTGTGGCTGTGAATAGATATAACTAGGTTGCTAGTTGCTGATTAGGATTTCCAAGCCTTAACTGTAATTACAGTTAGCTTGAGTTTGTGCACAACACTTGTGTTAGGCTTTAGGGTTAATTCTAAATCTATAATCTTTTAATTCCGTAATTCACTCCAAGGGAGTTGGGTAGACCTTCAAGTTTTGTCTAGTGCAAAATTTGATAACTCTATTCACCCCCCCTCTAGAGTAGTATCTATCCCTTCACTTTCATATGCTCACTATACTAAGTGGACTGGATCTGGTGGCCGCAGCCATCAATCAGGCGAATGCGGTGCTGCCCATTTTCTCTGCTCTCACTGTGGCCGCACCAGCCATACGGTTGATCGTTGCTAGAAGAAAAATCTTCATCTTCGACCAATGGGTGATGCTTCAGTTGGGTATTGTATCCACAATTACCTGGATTTGAAGAAGCCTCCTGTCAAGCTAAGATGAATTCACATTGTATTTGATGATACGTCTTCAAGTTGTGATTGCAGTTATTCTACGCTAAGTACACACCAATGTCAGGATGCAGTGGGTCAATATACACGGGTCTACACAACGTAATCCCTCGTTGAGCAGATCAGTGTGTTTGCTTACGTGCACTCTCTCAATTGGAGTGTACTTATTTTCAAGTATAGGGCTGAGATAGATCAAGAGCAGAAGAGGAGCAAAGATGGGTCAAAGACCAAGTGCAGAGGAAGGAAGAAGAAATCTTCCAAGTAAAATTCGATGGGAATCACATAGTGATTCTCGCCGATTCGACGGGAATCACTAGTGATTCTCGCCGAATCGTCGAGAATTACTCACTGATTCCCGCCGACTGCATCCGGCTGACTCAACGCCTTCAAGAATTCTTCTAAGGAAGAATCAGTGGGAATCACCTCGCCGATTCGTCGAGAATCACCGCGCATTCCCGTCGATTCCCTCCGGATGACCAGAATTCCAACTGGAATTCTACCAAGGAAAATTTGACGGGAATCGTAAGTGATTCCCGCCGACTTCGACGGGAATCACCAGCGATTCCCGCCGAATTTGCCTTAGGCGATTTCTACCTGCTCATTGGACCGAACCAAGATTTCAGGCATTGTTTGGACCGGGCTTAGGGCTTCTCCTTGTGGGGCCCACAACGGTCATTTTGGGTTGGTCTACAGTATATATACTCGCTTATTTCGAACTTGAACAGCAGCGCTTCACGAGAAAAAGAACAAGCAGCCGGGCGTGACCTAGCCAATCGCGGAACTCCACCGCTCGCCATCGCCGCTCGCAAGTCGTTGCCGCCGCAGATCTTAGATCCTCTTTGATCGTCCGGTGATAGGACCGAGGCAAGCCTAGCGTCTCACACTTCTCTCTCGAGATCTCTTATCTCTCGATTTGTTGAACGAGGATAGCTCTTTATTCCGAATCGATTGAGACGACTGATCCGATTAAGATCGTTGGTAGACTTGCTTGCTTCGTCAAGAAGTTTGGATCTACAGAGCATCGCCGCCGCATTCACTTGCCGCCGCCGATCTTGGGAAGATCCTCTCCAAGAGAGTGCTCCGATCGTGGACTCTTCGTCTTCATCAAGAAAGCTTCATTGAATGAAGAGGGATATCGAGCTCTCCAAACGTAGTTTGTATTTCTTGTACATTCTATTTTAACTTTGTTGTAAAGGAACTTTGTTTTCTCGTTGTAAGGGTTGGGTGCAACCCGTGGTGGAGGAGTAGTGACTCCTTCGGGTGGAAGGGTTTCTTCCATAGTGTGAGGATTGGATTTCAATCTGGTTGGTGAAGTGACCGAGTCGTCCCTAGTTGGGAGATAGGTTGAAGGGGGAGAGTGGACGTACCCAAATCGGGGAACCACTATAACTGCTTGTGTATTTCTGTGTTGTGGTTGTTTTTGTTTTCTTGTGCAGGTTAATTTTTAATTCCGCAAAAGACTGCACATCACCTATCCCCCCCATAGGTGAAGCTAGTTGACACTAGATAGACTTTCAAGTGGTATCAGAGGGGGGTTGCTTAGCAATAAGGTTAACACCTTGAGTAAGATCCCAGTTCTAGTGTCAAGAAGAAGACAAGACTCAAGCATGGAGCTGGACTCTGATGTCTCTCCTCTGAGACTCCCTGCTTGCACAACGGAGTATTATCCCATCTAAAAGATGAGAGTTATGTTTCATCTGGAGGCCATTGACCCTTGCGCATCACTCATTTCTGAAGAGGGTCCCTTCATTCCCATGAAGGCTTCTAGCTCAGGAAACGATCTCCAAATCCCCAAGAGTCTCGAAGAGATGTCTGAGACTGAGCTCTCACTTTTCAACCTGGACAAGCGGATTCATCAGATCATCACTGACGTGTGGTCTGGATCATCTCGGTCAAGATTGGACAAGTGTAAGACTGCAAAGTCTATGTGGCAAACTATCTCAGATCTCATGGTGGGATCGGAGACAGCTGGACTGGATGACAGCAGGAGGATGAAGCCTATGTGGGGGTCCTCATTTCTGAAGAAGAAGGTCAAGACCAATCTCTCAGTATCAGGGCTCCTGTGTCCATGTCTGAGACTGAAGAAGAGGTTGAGGAAAGCAGTTCCTATGAAGCTAACACAATAGTCTCTGCCGATCTTAACGCCGACTCGGAACATAAAAGTCAGGATCAGGTAACTTCTTCATCATGCTCCTCTCCCCTTGAATTTATTGAAGAAAGGAACAGTTCAGAGGGTTGTCCATATAGTGATGCAAGGGCAATGGATAGCATCAATTAAAGGAGTGAAAATCTTGATTCCCTTGAGAGTTCCCTTCAGAAGAGCAACTTATTTGTTGAGGAACAAGCTAAGGAGATTGCTCAGCTGAGGACCTTGATGAATCTCCAATTGGAATCATTCAAGGTAAAGGACTCAAAGATCTCGGATCTAGAAAGTCGTCTAGAGACCGAGAAGAGAATAATATCTAACTTTTCCAAGATAGAGTCTATCAAGAGAAAAGGAGAAAATGGGTGGATCTCACAAATTATAAAATCATGGAGAAATGGGGAAACTGTCTTCAGACCTCCCACACCGAGTAGGAAGGGCACACATCATGCCTCCAGGTATGACCATAAGAACAACTATGGTCACTACAAGAATGATCAACCCTCTTATGGAAGTACCCATAGTGTAAGTGCTGTTATGGCTACCCATGAGAAAATACATTTGGCTCATCATGAACCTTTTGTATTCTCTGCCTCAGCCTCAACACTTCATGAGATTGCAGGAACCAGCTCTCACAGTAACTCTCACCACCCGAGGACACAGGAAAAAGGGGTTGGGAAACATGTAGCTAGTACCCATGGGGCCCCCGGATGTGTGCTAACTGAAAAGAAGGCACCACCTCCCAGGCCTCATGACACTCACCGCTTGTTCTCCATCCACCCTCCCTCATGTCTCGGTGGAAAGGGCAAATCTGTGAGCAGAACCTGCTCTGCCCCTGTCAGACCTAAGATCATGATTACTTCAGTCAGTAGATCAGGTCAGAAACGGCGATACAACATTCATGACTGTTGGTGCTGTGACAAGGTGGGTCACTTTGCCATAGATTGTTAGCACAATCCCTCTGTGCCAAGGGAAAGGGTATGTACATTTCCTCTGGGTAGAGTTATCCTTCCTGACAAGATTCCTGTAGGAAGGCATTCGATATTTTATGCTGACAAGAACCTAGGACCCAATACATATTGGGTTCCTAAGGTACAGTAATTTTGTGTTGCAGGATAGTCTAGGTTCCCGTAAATATGATGGGAACTAGACATGAGATGTTCTAAGAATGATATGGAACAAGTGTATGGGTTAAGAGATAGAGCTAACTACAATGGCCTACGCCTATTGGACACCTGGTGTACCTCAAATAGAAGATCTGAATGATCAATTTAATGATGTCAGGTACGCGCATTCAGTTATGATACTTGAGTCGTATTATGTAAATGCTGATATATATATATATCCTCATGAATATATAGATTCTTCCTCTAAAAGTAAATGTAGATATATATATATACATATATATGTTGACACACCTGATGAAAGGACGCGAAAGCTATCAACTCAATGATCCTTAGTTAAAAATCTGAAGAATTCCTTGTATTTACATATATAATTGATGATGTATTTCAATGGGTGTCAATCAGTCCAGTCGAAATTTAAGAAGTGTGTCCATGGGGTTATAATGAAAACTCTACATTTTTTGAATCACCTAGAATTACTCAGCATTTATTTCTAGGGTTAATTTACCACCTAGGTTTTGTGACCAAGAAATGAAAATGGGGGCTAAGATTCCACATCACACCGTACAGTACAAACTCCCCGTACAGTGAATTAGTGGCTAACCATCGGTAAGTATAAATAGCGTAAAATCCCTTTTGACTCTTCACATTCCTACTTTCGTGAGCATCCCACCGACTCCCCAAGAAATCTCGCCGAATCTGTTGATAGTGCGGAAGCTGCTCCCTTGCCCGGTCGCCTGGTGCTCTCCGTCACTCCTCCGTGCTCCCGTCGACAACATCCTCAGGACGCAAGGATCGTGCCGTGCTTCCGTCGTCTCCCTATAACGTCTCTAGCCACTCTCTGTTCGGCGCTCATTCCAGTCGCTAACATCCCGCCGCTAGCCGCTCTCTGTTTGGCGCTAGGGTAACGTCTCTTCATCCTTGAAGTATCTTGTCTAGTGTAGCTCCTAAACTAGAATTTCTGATAGGGTTTAATCACTTGAACATTTCCTGTTTAGGTTTGCAATGGCTCCTAGAACCACAGTAGGGATCCTCACCGGGAGTGAACTGGTAAGGACGGGCTTCTCTCATGCCTCCGATGAGTTCAGAAATATCATACTCATGCTTGAAGAAGACGGGCTTTCCTTCATCCTGGAGCATCCTTGCAAGATCTTGGATAAGGAAGTGCTGGAATTCTTTGCAACGACAAAGCTACGGCGTGAAGATACAGTGATTAAGAGTAAGATTGCCAGTGTACGGATCAAGGTGACTGCAGGAAAACTGACACGATATTTGCTGCTCACCAGTTCTGATCAAGAGGACTATCTGGAGGAAGAGGGTCGATCCAGAACTCTCCTATTCTGTGGACTTGCTCGAGGAACTAAATCGATCAAGCGAAGGGAAGTGAATGAGGAAGGGAAGCTCCTGTCGGATATCATTGGGAAAGTACTGATCTACAAACCAGGATCCCACAATCACATCTCTGGTGATTTGTTCAAGATCTTGGTGGCCATAGTATGTCGAAAAAGATACAACTGGGGGGCTATGCTATTTGAGAAAATTAAAGATACTCTCCGAACCCCAAATTTTGGAAGAATCATTAGCCTGTATCTCAACGAGCTGGATGGAGACAGGTTCGACATGAGTAAGGGAGTTCCTCTCCATTACTTGAAGAAAATGGATTCAAGTGTATTTGACAGATGGGAAACAAGGATTGGTCAAGCAGCTGTAGCTGAAGCACATGGTGAACCTGTGGCTGAGGCCCATGAGGAGGAAGATAACAGAGCTTCAGAAAACCGAGATCCCTTGGATATACCCAGTGACGTTCCTGACTTGCTGCATGCAGGAACTGAGGGGGAGTCTCTATCCGTTCCTACTGAAACTCACAGGACAGATATCTCAGTCCCAGATCATGCTAATGTAGTGTCTGACATCTCTCAGATTGCAAAAGATGAAGTTGATATCCTTGCCACTGATTAGGGTGATGAGGAGGAAGACGAGGAGGACATGGACGATGCTGTAATTGACAATGAGGATATGGAAGATGAGGCTACAGAAGAAGGGGATGACGTGGTTGAAAATGAAACAACTTTGAGGGAGATAGTGGAGATGGTGGAGCAACAGGATGAAGTTGAAGTTCCATCTGAGGAACGGGCTCCAATGGTAGTTCATGAGAAATCTGGTGCAACAATGGAGTGGGAGTCCTCTAAGCAAAAGATGATAAGCATTCCTGAGAAAACTACAGAGGGTGACCCTATCCCCCATTGGAGACTGTGCACGTATCAAGCTCCCCCAGTGATTCTGCTGAAGAAGAAGACCAAGGCATGCCTCAGGGTTATCCACTACGACCAAATCTAGCAAATCACACCGTGAACATCATTCAAGGGATAGTGGATGAACTCAAAGAGTCTTTTGAAAAATCACACAACAAGGTATTAAAAAGAATTAAACAATCTGAGGAGCTAATGCTGAAGAATGTTGTGGAAATCAATCACAAGATGGATTTGATGGAAAAAAAGTTTGATGCTAAGTACACAGAGGCCGGCACTGCTGTAACACTTCTCATGCAAGGGCTTCAGAAAAATACGATCGATCTGGCAGTAGTAAATAAAATGCTCATATTGTGGCCGATAACATCCAGAAATTCGATGCCAACATGGTGATTCTAAATACAAATAAAAAAATCATGCTGACTGAGTTTACAAAGACTGTGAAGCACATCGATGAGTCACTGCACACTTATGCAAACTCAATTGCCCTCGAAGCCAAAAAGGAGAGGAAGAATATAAAGCTAAGATGGCAGGGCTGGAACAGATTATGGTCGACAACTTCAAACAATCAAATAAGTATGTCTTTGATAGCTGCCACTGGCTAGTGCGGCAAGCATCAGGTATACAAATCCCTATTCCGGTTCCTTCACCTGATGAGGTTACCATTGCTACTGATGAGGGTGCAAATGTTGAGGAGGTTCCTCTTAGTGAAGCTGATGCTACGAAGGCTACCAGGGCTGCTGACAAAGCTACTCTCAGGGCCATGTTTGACCAGGAAGCCATAGCAAGAGGAAAAAGGAAACTCCAAGAAGGGACGTCCAAAGAAACTCCAACCAAAAAGAAAGTAAGATTGAAGGAGGATGAAGTGAGAAATGAAAGATGGAGTCCTGTTTCAAGGAGCATTATTTTGGATACTTTTATGCTAGAACAGAGGGGGGAAATCAATCGGAATGATGTATACAATCAGTATGAGTGGGAGCTGCATAAAGAATATGAAGCTAAACGAAACATCTTTTTAAGGACTAACAAAGTGGAACATAAAGATCCTCCCCCCAGATACTATCTGAAGCCAAAGGAATATTTTGAGAGGCAAAGAAAGAAGTACTTGGCTCAACAACTGAAGGATAATCTAGCTAAGGAGAAATAGCCTTAGGATTTTGGCTTGTCATTTCCTTCATGCACGTTTATCTCTTCATACTTCTATATGAACAATTTAATTATATATATATATATATATATATATATATATATATATATATATGATCTCTTGTTGACTCAAGTATTGTTCTGTATGCTTTTAACATTCTGTGTGTTGTCTCTCTTAATTTGTCATGTATATTACTCTGGTTGATGAAATTCATCTTAGCTAGTAGGAATTTGGCTTCTTCAAATAGGGGGAGATTGTTGGGTATTGTATCCACAATTACCTAGATTTGAAGAAGCCTCCTGTCAAGCTAAGATGAATTCACATTGTATTTGATGATACGTCTTCAAGTTGTGCTTGCAGTTATTCTACGCTAAGTACACACCAATGTCAGGGTGCAGTGGGTCAATATACATAGGTCTGCGTAACGTAATCCCTCGTTGAGCAGATAAGTGTGTTGGCTTACGTGCACTCTCTCAATTGGAGTGTACTTATTTTCAAGTACAGGACTGAGATAGATCAAGAGCAGAAGAGGAGCAAAGATGGGTCAAAGACCAAGTGCAGAGGAAGGAAGAAGAAATCTTCCAAGGAAAATTCGACGGGAATCACCAAGTGATTCTCGCCAATTCGACGGGAATCACTAGTGATTCTCGCCGAATCGTCGAGAATAACTCGCCGATTCCCACCGACTGCATCCGGCTGACTCAACGCCTTCAAGAATTCTGCTAAGGCAGAATCGGCGGGAATCACCTCGCCAATTCGTCGAGAATCACCGCGCATTCCCGTTGATTCCCTCCGGATGACCAGAATTCCAACTGGAATTCTACCAAGGAAAATTCGACGGGAATCGTAAGTGATTCTTGCCGACTTCGATGGGAATCACCAGCTATTCCCGCCGAATTTGCCTTAGGCGATTTCTACCTGCTCACTGGACCGAACCAAGATTTCAGGCGCTGTTTGGACCAGGCTTAGTGCTTATCCTTATGGGGCCCACAACAGTCATTTAGGGTTGGTCTACAGTATATATACTCGCTTATTTCGAACTTGAACATCAGCGCTTCACGAGAAAAAGAACAAGCAGCCAGGCGTGAACTAGCCGATCGCGGAACTCCACCGCTCGTCGTCACCGCTCGCAAGTCATCGCCGCCGCAGATCTTAGATCCTCTTTGATCGTCCGGCGACAGGACCGAGGCAAGCCTAGAGTCTCACGCTTCTCTCTCGAGATCTCTTGTCTCTCGATTTGTTGAACAAGGATAGATCTTCATTCCGAATCGATTGAGACGACTGATCCGATTGAGATCGTTGGTAGACCTTGCTTTCTTCGTCAAGAAGTTTGGATCTATAGAGCATCGCCGCCGCATTCACTTGCCGCTGCCGATCTTGGGAAGATCCTCTCCAAGAGAGTGCTCCGATCGTGGACTCTTCGTCTTCATCAAGAAAGCTTCATTGAACGAAGAGGGACATCGGGCTCTCCAAACGTAGTTTGTATTTCTTGTACATTCTATTTTAACTTTGTTGTAAAGGAACTTTGTTTCCTCATTGTAAGGGTTGGGTGCATCCCGTGGTGGAGGAGTAGTGACTCCTTCGGGATGAAGGGTTTCTTCCATAGTGTGAGGATTGGATTTCAATCCGGTTGGTGAAGTGATCGAGTCGTCCCTGGTTGGGAGATAGGTCGAAGGGGGAGAGTGGACGTACCCAAATCGGGGAACCACTATAACTGCTTGTGTGTTTCTGTGTTGTGGTTGTTTTTGTTTTATTATGCAGGTTAATTTTTAATTCAGCAAAAGACTGCACATCACCTATCCCCCCCATAGGTGAAGCTTGTTGACACTAGATAGACTTTCAGCTTCAACCTCCTCTTCGAAGTAGTCCGCTTTGGTGGTCACGTCTTTAGGTAGTGCTCATATCGCTACTCAAGATAAATGGCTGATTGACTCTGGTGCTACCAATCACTTGACTGACAATCCTCAATGATTTTCTCTCCTAGAAAAGCATGATCGGTTGCCCCCTGTCTTTATTGCGGATGGCTCTCCCTCACCGGTCATTGGGACGGGAGTGGTTCAAGTCACTCCGTCTCTTCGCTTGGAGGATACCCTCTACATGCCCACGTTCCCTTATAATTTACTATCTGTTACATCTCTGTGCAAGCAACTACAGTGTTCTTTCACATTCACTCCTACTTCTTGTTATTTTCAGGATCCGGGCTCCCAACGGACGATTGCTACTAGGACTGAGAGTGGCGGCCTCTACTTTCTCGACAATGTTTCTTCATTGTCCACCCTCTCCTCTACTAATCTTCTCTTGTGGCACCTTCATCTTGCTCACGCTCCTCCTCGACTTCTTCATTAGCCTATGCCTCACCTTCCTCCGCAGAGTCCTCCCCTCAACGGTGACACATGTCAGCTTGGCAAGTATCACCACTCCTCCTTCTCACCTAAGCAAGGTTGTGGATCTTCCCGATTGTTTGATCTGGTTCACTCCGATATCTGGGGACCCGCTCCTACGCTCACCATGGGTCGGAGTAGTTCATATTTTGTAACTTTTATTCACGATTTCTCCTGCTGTACTTGGGTGTATCTCTTACGAGATCGCTCTGAATTATTTCATGTATGGACATTGTTTTATTATATGATTAAGAATCAATTTGATGTCTCTGTTAAAACCTTTCGCTCTGATAATGCAAAAGAATAACTTAGTCATGAGTTTTCCTCCTTCTGTATGAAACATGGTATTGTTCATCTAACTAGTTGTGTCTATACCTCACAGTAAAATGGCGTGGCCGAACGCAAAAACCGTCACCTCCTTGATGTCGCACGCACTATCCTGACTCAAATGCAGGTTTCTCCCTCCTATTGGGGCAATGCTATTCTCATCTCTTGCTATCTTATCAATCACATTATCTCTACTGTTCTCCACGGCAAAATTCCCTTCTCCATTCTCTATCCAGGGAAGGATCCGTTTCCTTTCCCTCTACGAGTCTTTGGGTGTACAGCCTTTGTGCACTCTCCCTCCGCCACCCGTGACAAACTCTCACCACGGGCCACCAATTGTGTCTTTCTGGGATACTGTACCACTCAGAAAGGCTATTGTTGCTATGATCCGGTTACCCACAAGCAGTTTGTCTTTGCGAACGTCACCTACTTTGAAAATGCATCCTACTTCTCTCCCAACTCTTCATCCTCTTGTGATATTCCTACTTCTCCTACCACCCCTTCCGTTCCATCTAAACCTACCGAGATTCCACCACCTCCTCCCTCTCCACCATCTCTTCTACTGTTTCCACCTACCGAGATATCTCCCTCTTCTCCGCGGTCATCTCTCTCTACTCCCGTGCCAGCTCTCTCCGCCATGGATGCTCCGAAAACTGAGGAACACGCCTACCTGGATATTCCCATTGCTCTTCGCAAAGGGGTGCATACGTGTACTCAACACCCGCTAGCTATTGTTGTTTCATATGATCACCTAACTCCTTCTCGCAGGACGTTTACCTTGGCTATCTCTACCAGTGCCACTCCCCGCACCTACCAGGAAGTTCTTACTATTCCTCATTGGAAGACCTCCATGGATGAGGAAATTGCTACCCTCACTGAAAGGGCTACATGGACCCTTGTTCCTCCCCCTTTGGGCACTGATGTGGTTGGCTGCTGATAGGTATTCGTTGTGAAGTTCCATCAAGACGGCAATGTGGATCGATATAAGGATCGCTTAGTCGCCAAAGGCTTCACTCAGACTTATGGAGTTGATTACTTTAACACCTTCTCTCCCGTTTCTCATCTCAGCACCATTCAGGTTCTTCTCTCTATGGCTATCAACATGGATTGACCCATTTCCCAGATGGATGTCAAGAATGCCTTTTTCTATGGTGATCTTCAGGAGGACATATACATGGAGCAACCTCCTGGGAATGTTGCTCAGGGGGAAACATGAGTATGCCATCTGAAGATGGCCATCTATGGCAAAGCAAAGCCCTCGGGCTTGGTTTGACAAGTTCAGCGGCATTGTGGCAGCCATTGGTTTTGTAAGAAGTTCAGTCGATCACTCCTTATTCATTCACAAAACTTCCTCTGGTATGGTGGTTCTTGCTGTATATATGGATGATATTCTTCTAACTGGCGATGACCAGGCTGGGGTAGCTTTGACAAAGAAACACCTCTGGCAACACCTGGTCACTAAGGATATGGGCTCCCCCAAATAATTTCTGGCGATTGAAATCTCTCGCAAACACAACTCTTTAGTTCTCTCCCAATAGAAGTATGCTCTTGATTTGCTAAAAGAGGCAGGGTTGACTGGTGCTAAACTTGCCAAATGTCCCATGGCTATTGGGGAAGAAAAAACTTGGACAGATGACTCGCCTCCTCTATCCGATACTACGAGGTAACAACATCTGGTGGGCAAACTCATTTATATCACAGTGACTAAACCCGACATCTCCTATGCTATAGGCAAGGTTAGCCAATTCATGCAAGCTCCTAGGTAGTGCCATCTACAGTATGCCCTGAGGATATTGGAGTATGTTAATGCAGCTCCAGGGAAAGGATTGTTTTTTCAAAAGAATGGTCACTTGAGGGTTGAAGCGTACTCAGATTTGAGCTATGCTGATGATAAAGGAGACGACAAGTAAACATCGGGTTTATGCACATTTGTTGGAGGAAATCTTGTAAGCTTGAAGAGCAAGAAATAGTCTATTGTCTCCAAGTCTAGTGCAGAAGCGGAATATCGTAGTATGAAATCGACCACATGTGACTTAAAGTGGTTACGTGCTCTCATGCTTGACCTAGGAGAGGTCTGCAACTATCCTCTTCCTATGTTCTGCGAGAACAAGGCTGCTATATATATTTCTAAAAATCCGATCTTTCATGAGAGAACAAAACACACAGAGGTCGACTGCCACTTTATTCGAGAAGAGATTTTGAAGAAACAGATTTGTACTCCGTTCGTCACTTCTGATAACGAGTTGGCAGATATCTTCACCAAGCCGGTGTCCGCTTCCTTGTTTCACATTTGCGACAAGCTGGGCATGATTGATATCTATGCTCCAGCTTGAGGGGGAGTGTTGAGACCGGGAGGTCTGGCGAGTTGAGACCAGGATGTCTGGCGGTCTGGTAGTCTGGCGGCTTGTCCCAGCAGTTTGGTAGCCAGGTTGGAGACCGGGCGGTCTGCCAGTTTGTCTGGAAGTATGGAGGCTCCTCCAAGCAGCTTGGTGCCGAGATGTTATTAGCTGGCGTCTGGCGGTCTGAGCGATCTTGAGGCTTGTCTATGGCTGCTTGGAGATATTGGTCGCTAGTCCTCCACATTGTAGTGGCCATGCGGGTAAGCTAACCGCGCGGCTTGTGCGGATTATGCAACTTGTATAGTTTTGTGTTAATGTAATTATTAGTCCCACATTACTTATTTTTAATCTCTCTTCTCTCCTCCATTCTATAAAAGGGAGGTCATACCTTTGTAATAGATACTTTTTTGGATAATAAAAATTTTATTACTCCAATTTTTCGGTCTCTTGTTTTTTGTTCACATAGTGGTGTATATTGCTAAACAGCAAGTGGAGTCAAAGAAAATTGAAGATGAAATAGCTATTAAACAAGGCTATATCCTTAAAAATAAGAATAAAAGGAATGAGAACATGGTAATAATGCATGATGCTACATTGTTAAAAATAGCTGAGCAAACTCCTGCTCTTGGGACCAAGATAAACTCAACCTCCAAAGATATTGAAACTCAACTATATACTCACTCAGCCTCTTTGCTTAAGGAAGTGAAAGATTCTCACAAAGAATTGGATGAACATCTGCTCAAGGTCAAGAATTCTGTATCCTAAGGAATCAACTTTTAGATGGTCAAGTCAGATTTCATAAGAATGACTTAAGAGATCATGTTGAAAGAAAAGTCATAAAGGGGGAGAGAGTAATGATAAAGGCAAGCTCTGAGCATGCTACTTGGATCTCAAATAGCATCAGAGACACTCTAGGCTATCCTCCTATATGGTATGATGGAGACAAAACTGTTGAGATTGGTTGCCAACCAGCTCCTTTTGAGGCTATTCAAACTGCTGTCCAGTCAATGTACAGTCCTCCACCAAAAATTCAAAATATAGTATGTGAAGAGGTGGAGATGACTACTTCTGCATTGTTAAAGGAAAAAGAAGCTCAACAATCAGAGAAAAGATTCAGGGAATAGGCTGAAGCAAAGCCTAATTTTTACCAATGGAGTCCAACTTCTAGATCCATTATTCTCACTACATAGAAAGCAGTCAATACCAATGTAGATGAAAGGGGAAAATGGTATTCAGTGCAAGAGTGGTTCAAACACACAAAGCAGCAGGAGATCCTCTACAAATTCAGAAAAGATCTGAAGGTAGGGAAGATCCCATCTGACTTTATTGAACCCAACAAATATTTTCCCAATCCCTATCACTATTTTGAGAGGTAGAGGCTCAAGCAAGAAGAAATTTATAAAGCAAAGGATGGCAAGGGAAAGGAGAAAGTGGTTGATGAAAAAGTGACTGAAGTAAATGCTAAAATACAGTCAGGAAAAGGCATTGTCATCAAGGAGCCAGAGGATTCTTAGTTTATCATTTTCTTTTCTAAAAAACTATGTAATTTGCTTTAAGAACATTGTGACAAAACTGAAAGATGTAATCTTTGAATAAATTTGAATGAAAAATTTGGTTGCACCTGGTGAAATCTGTGAAGCTATTATTGTGTTCCTTTATATTTTTTTCAGCATTTTTTCTTATACATCATAATTAATATATTTTTGTATTGTGGTGTATGTCATTGAATTAAGGTTATGACTTCTCCAAATAGAGGGAGATTGTTGGGTACATTGGACACAATGTACTTGATTTGAAGAAGACATTTCAACTCAATGATATACACAAATATGTATTTGATGTATATTTCAGTTCATGCTTGCAGGTTGCCTATGTCATATTGATTAGATAGGTAGTCCAAGTTACATTGATAGGTGGATTCTAAAAAGCTGACTAAAAAGTGAAGAAAATTGTCCAAGTATAAAAGCATCCAGTGAAGTCAGCAAAGTGCTGAGTGAAGTCAGCAAAGTGCTGAGTGAAGTCAGCACAGTCAACATCTAGCACTTGCAATGCAGAAATTTGGATAAGTACAAAGGTGTCGACACACTTCAACTATGTAGACACCTTTGTAGAAGTTGTGTCGAGACAAGTCTGTTATCTCGACACCTTGAAGACTAAGTCAGCAGTGTCGAGACAAGTCAAATATCTCGACACTTTAAAACTTAAGACAATTGTGTCGAGACAATACAACAGTCTTGACACAAAGAAGACTGAAGTGTAGACTTAAATAAGTGTCGACACCAGCAGACTGGAGTGTCGAGACAATTCAACAGTCTCTACACAGTGAAGAATTAAAGCAAGTATAAAAGTGTCGACACCAGCAGACTAGAGTGCCGAGATAAGTCAATAGTCTCGACACAGTGAAGAATTAAAGCAAGTATACAAGTGTAGATACTAGCAGAATGGAGTGTCCAGACAATTCAACTATCTCGACATAGTGAAGAATTAAAGCAAGTATACAAGTGTCGACACTAGTAGATTGGAGTGTGGAGACAATTTAACTATCTCGACATAGTGAAGAATTAAAGCAAGTATAAAAGTGTCGACATCCAGCAGACAGTTGTGTCGAGACAATTCAACTGTCTCGACACAGTGCAGATTCACAGATGTCGACATAGATGACAGTTGTGTCGGGACAAGTCAACTGCCTCAACACTTTCAAGTTAAACCTAAAAATTCTTCTAAGTAAAATTGTGTCGAGACTGTTAAGATGTCTCAACACCTTATAAGAACACTTAAGTAATATAGTGTCGAGATACGACACTAATGTTTCTAAAGATGTGTAGAGTCAACACAAAAATGTCAAGATAAGTCAGAAATGTTACATCAGCTACAGTAATGTGGTATCTCAACAAAAATAGTTTAAAGGAGAATTTTAAGTATGATGTCACATGCTGATGTCATCAATCATAATCCAGCATTCCATAAAGGCTATAAATAGAGGGGTTGTTTTCTGAAAGTCTTTATTTCCAAGGTAGCTTATAATCTAGGTGGTGAATATGTTGTCTCACTGATATTATTAGCTTTTAATTTTATCTTCCTTAGTACTTAGTGTGTTGGCAGTAGTTAGATTTCAAGTACCTGTGCAAAGAAAACAACACAAAAAAGCACACATAGATTTATAGTGGTTCCCTATCTTTTGGGTACATCCACTCTCCTCCTACCTTACCGACTTCCTGTTAGTCATGGCACTTCTCTAAACCACTGCTCCAAAGAGCTTACACCTCAGATCCCTTAGGATATCTTAGTCTCCACCAAGACTTACAACTCAGCCACAAGGGCCTACAACTCAGTGATCAGCAGATAACCTACCTCAGGACAAAGGCCCTACACTCAGATTGTAAGGATAGCCCTACCTCAGATCAACTAGGGATCCTACCTCAGACCCAAAGGTACTACTCTTAGAGAGTATTCCTCTCCTACATCTCAGTGATCAATTGACCACCTACCTCAGATCCAAACTGGATCCTACAGCTCAGGCAAATTTGCCCTACCTCAGGCTTAGAGAGCCCTACAACTCAGTTCAACGCCACAATTTTACTTTGAAAAATCTTGCCGCAACCTTTTTGAAATCAATAAAGCCCTAAAAGTTGTTTGCGTCTTGGTCAAACTCTTCCTTTTGTAGTTTACCGATCAACAACTCTTAAGAATTAGTGGGTCCCACCTGCAGCTTCCAGCTGCACCTTGCTTTAACATAAGAAGATGTACAGTAGATTTTCGGCTGAGTTTGTTGTGTTCTGTAGCTTCTCTGTACTTGATTTGAAATAATTTGACTTTATCGATTTTGCTGACGTCAGCGCCTGTATACTTAGCCAAAATCAAGCATTAGTGGAATAGGCGTTGAGTGAATGAACTTCACTAAACGCCAAGACACTTAGATAGAATTCTGTCTATCTAGGTGTTGACAGCGTTGAGTGAGCAAGCCTCACTCAATGCTTTTTGCCTTAGCTTATTCTTCACCCTTTTCTGCATGCATGGCATTGAGAGCATTGAGTGACCATGCCTTACTCAACGCCTTATTCCTTAGCCATGCTTTCTGTAATTTAGGCATTGAGAGCGTTGAGTGACCACACCTCACTCAACGCCTTATTCCTTAGTCATTTTCCTGCTTCTTCAGCATCTTAAGCGTTGAGAGCATTGAGTGAGCACGCCTCACTCAATGCTTTTTTGCTTTAGCCAGATTTTCTGAATCATGGCGTTGAGAGCGTTGAGTGAGCAAGCCTTACTCAACGCTTTCTGCCTTAGCCAAATTTTTTAGTTCCTTGGCAGTGAGTGAGTAAGCTCCACTTAACGCATTTAAACTTAGCCAAATTTTTGCGTCTGAAAATGCAAGCTCTGACTGAATGATGGTCAGTCAATGCTTTATCATATGACGTTGAGTGAGCTTGCCTCACTCAATGCCTATGAACTTAATCAAATATCATCACAGTTTTTCTGTGGCTTTAACTTACAAGGCAATACTCAATGAATATAGAGTATGGAGTTGAGTGAGTGATACTCACTTAATGCCTGTGGACTTAACCACTTTTCTGCCCTTTTCTTCTTAGGCTTTTACTGCATTAGCCTATTTCACAGCCTTTTGTTGTATGGCATTGAGTGAGTTGACTTCACTCAATGCTTGTGGACTTAACCACTTTCTCAGCATGCCATTAATTTGGATTTGACTATATAGGCTCCACTCATCGCTATAAGTCATTTGGCATTGAGTGGGTAACCTTCACTCAGTTCCTGTTGACTTAGAAAGATTTCTATCTATCCACACCTTAGGTAAGTGTTTACCTGACTTAGCTACTGAGGCTAACTGTCCCATCATTGTTGCTAGGACATCCCTGTATGCATGAACACAGACACACATCAAATACAACTTTATGTATATTATTGATAAGATTGACTTCCTCAAATCTAGGACAATGTGGGCAATGGACCCAATAATCTCCCCCTATTTGAGGAAGTCAAAACCCTTAAGAAAATGAGACAATGACATATACAGAAATATGCAACAATAAAATTTTTAAAAAACATATAACTAGAGAATGATCTATTGGAGAATGATCTATAATTACCACACCTCCATGCCTGTAGGGTGAACATTACCATACCTGCTCCGCCTGAATTGTTGAGACCATTCTTGATAATACACCAGTCTGGACAGTAGTTGGCCATGATGCCACTAAAGGTATATCACTTGAAGAGTCTTCATTTTACTGAAGAATAGTTCCATCTGCAAGATACAAGATAACCTGCAACTAAATGAGGAGCAACTGAAGCTATACCAGGTTTAACATACCCAACTCAAACTTGAAGGTGTTAAACTTTACTTCATCTAGTGGCTTAGTGAAGATGTCAGCCACTTGCTTGTCAGTTGGGACAAACTCAAGGTTGATATCTTCACATTCCACATTCTCCCAAATGAAATGATATCTGATTTCAATGTACTTTGTCCTGCTATGGGAGACAAGATTCCTAACAATTGAAATATCACTAGTAGAATCACAAAATAGAGGACTTCTACTTATCTGAAGGTTGTAGTCCTAGAGATGATGCTGGATCCACAACAACTGAGCACAACAGCTACCTGCTGAGATTTACTCTGACTCTACAGTTGAAATTGCAACACTAGTTTGCTTTTTGCTGCTCTGATAAGTTGTAAATATACCTATATTTTCGTATTTTATTTAAGTCAATTTTGTTTATTTTTTGTCTTTTTTATTTGTTTTATTCAATAAATTGCTTATTTTTGTAAATATTATTTCTAACTTAGCTTTATTTTTATTCCAGAAAAATTCCAAAAAAATTCCAGAAAAAGTCAAAATGTTGACTGACACGCCCGTGTCACAAGACCGACACGCCCGTGTCACGCCCTCGACGATCGCAGACCACAGGTTGCCAGCTCGACGATCGGCGATGATCAAACCCAGCTCGACATGCCCTAAGACACGCCCGTGTCAAGGTGTGACACGGGCGTGACTTAGCCACCTGGCCCGACGTGACACGCGCGACTTTGTGGCCGGACCGCGCCCAGATCGACCTCCCCGACACGCCCCAGTCATGCGCGTGACTGACACATGTCACGCCCGTGACCTAGGGCGTGACCGCCACGTTTTCAGCCGAAGTCAACTTTCCAGTCAAGTCACCCGATCAGCTCATGAATAGTGTCGACACGCCCCCCCTGTCACGCCCTAGTCACGGGCGTGACCAACCCGAAAATTTGCCTATAAATAAGAGCTTCCAGGAAGCTTATTTTGTCCACTTTTTTGGTCCATCTTACTTAGGGGAGGTGCTGCCCGTTTGGCTTCTAAGCTATGTAAGGAGAATTTCTCCCTATCTTTCTTAGTTTGTATTAGATTGTTTGTTTTAGCTTTTTCATGTAATAGCCTTTTTATTCAATAAAATGGTAGATTTTCTATCTTGCAAAGTTGAAATGTTCAATTGGAAGCGCCCTTCTTAAGTAATTTTTTCGTTCCCTTTTTGTGATTCTCTTTTTATGTTTTCTTTTTAGCTTTCATAACTTGTTAGATTTAGGATTTATCGGCATTTCTAGCCGTTGTGCCGTCCGTTTAGTTTTCATTTTCCACACTTTTTAGCTTTAGCTTTTTCTTCTTTATCATTTTCATTCATATAGGTTTTATAAAAACTCCCCTAAAAGTGTTCGTTTTTATTTTCTTTAACTTAGGCTCTTGGGAATGTAAAACTTCTCGTTCCTTTTTAGTTTTATTCTCACTTTTTTGGAGGTTTTATAAAAACTTATGAATAAAAATGTAGTCGTTATAATTTTTCGTCAACTTCATTTTAGCTTTTTAATTTCAAAACTTTTTAGTCCCTTTAATTTTTATTTTCACTTTTTATGCATTTCTACCGCATTCTAGCGGTAGAAATGCAGTTATTCTAATTTTTCGCCAACTTACATTTTGCGTTTATTTGCAAAACTTTTCGCTCCGGTTAATTTTTATTTTCACTTTTTATGCATTTCTACCGCATTCTAGCGGTAGAAATGCAGTCGTTTTAATTTTCTGAGCACTTTGCTTTTCTTATTTTTGCCAGGGTGCGTGCATGTACGAGTTAGAATTTACAGCTTTGTTTTAATTTCTGTAGAGTGTGTGCGTATGCATTTATTTTCGCCTACTCGTTAAGAGTTAAATGGCGCTCTGCTTTCATTTTTCGCCCACTCGTTTGAGTGGGACTTGTCTTTTTACTGCTTTCATTTTCTTCCTACTCACTTGAGTAGGAAAACTTTGTGTAGGTGCGTGTGTTTTCATTTCTGTAGAGTGCGTGTGTGTGTTTTACTTTCAAGTAGAGTGCGTGCGTGTATGAGATAAATTTACTCCCGCCCACTCATTTGAGCCGGGACTTGCAATTTTATCGCTTTCTCAATTATGTAGAGTGCGTGCGTGTAGGAGATAATTTTACCGCTTTATTTATCGCTTTCTTCAATTAAGAAGAGTGTGTGCGTGTGTGCATTTATTTCCGCCTACTCATTTGAGTAGGGCTTGCTTTATTTAATTTTCTTTATGGTTTTGAAGTGTGCATGAGTGCCTGCATCAATTAGCCTTCAATTTATCTAATTGTCCTATTTTTCGTGTTTTCTCTTATAATTGTTCAGTGCTTAATTTAACACTCACGCTTCACCTAAAAACATAAAGCCGTCCCCATACCGATGAGTGGCTAATCAATTTTAGCCTTCGGCATCGAAGAGCATTGGGACATATAAAATGATTTGAAATAATTAAAAAACTTTATTTTTCTTTTAATTTAAGGACTTAAGGTTTACCCCGGGTTAACGACGCATAGGACCACATAATCGATGTGTGGGCTCTATTTCCGTTATCCATACGCGACGCCGAGAGGCTGCACGTATGGACCGATCCCCCTTGGGTAAAGAGAACTACGTACGCCCCCTCGAAAGAGGAGAAGCATAGTTCTGCCAGATTGGGTTCCCCACCCAATAGCGGGGTTCTTAGCGTAAAGCGGGCATTAAGAGGAATCCTTCGTCGGTCTAACGATCGGTCGAATAGTCTAAATGTTTAGGTGAGCAATATTCCTCGAGATAAGTGCGCTCATATTTATGGAACTCCCATGGCCAAGTGCCTTTTATTAATTTAAAAACAAAGTTTAATAATTGTTGAGAATTATTTTAGTCTTAATCCGATTCGATGCCGAGCGTTAACCCGTCATCAAACTAACTTAGTAAAATTCAGCTCTCTTTCTTTCCGTTTTAATTAAACTAAAAAATCCCACCTTACTGATAGTAAGATAATAGTGTTCCTGGAAGAGTAGATATAATCAACGCATCCCCGAGAATAATACGACCTCGGTATTTTCCCGAATACCGAGTACTACTTGCGATAGGTGCACTTGCCTCCTCTCGTTAGAAAACTCGATCTTCTAACCGGCCCGCGGAATCTGACCATTTCGAACCAACCACAGTCGGTCTCTATTCCGCGGCCATCAAGTTTTTGGCGCCGTTGCCGGGGATCAAACCCGGGTCACCCGCGTGACAGGCGGGAATACTCACCACTATACTACAACGACCTTGGTATTTTCCCGAACACTATACCATCCGAATTTCTCCTAGAGCAACCCGAACAACGCGCAGCGTCCCCCTCCCCCTCCTTTTGCGCCAACGTTTCCTCCTCCCCCTCCTATGAAGCCATCCCCGGTGGAGGAAAATTTTAATCATTATGTCGCGTCCAACGAGTCCAATATCCGGAACATCACCGGATCGCTAAAAAATTTAGAACTCCAGGTTGGACAGCTGGCGCGACTTATGTCGGAACGCACCCTGGGGGCACTGCCAGGGAACACGGAGCCCAATCTAAGGGAAACCGCCAACGCTATAACCCTCCGTAGCGGTAAGGAGGTGGTCGATCCAAAACGGATCGATCCTCAGGTACATATTTCACCTCCGACCACTTTTCCCTCTTCTTCGATTACGCAACCCTTACCGATTTTTAACGACAAAACTATTTTAAACAAGGCGTTGCCCTACCCGCATAAGTTAGATAACGAGCGAGTAAACGCGCAATATGAAAAATTTATTTTATTACTTAAACAAATTCATATTAATGTTCCTTTTTGCGAGGCTATCTCGCAAATGCCTAAATATGCGAAATTTTTAAAAGAACTACTTTCTAATAAACACAAACTCGAGGATATTTCGCATATATCTCTCAACGCTGTCTGCTCGGCGGCTCTTACTAGTAAATTTCCCTCAAAACAAAATGACCCGGGACGGTTCTCCATCCCGTGCCTTTTTGGCAATGTATTAGTAAAATACGCCTTAACAGACTTAGGCGCGAGCATTAATTTGATGCCGTTCTCGCTCTTCCTGCGTTTAGGTTTGGGTACTCCTGCTCCTACCAATATGCGCATCCAAATAGCAGATCGCTCGGTTAGGTTCCCCATCGGGGTTGTTGAGGATGTCCTTGTCCGAGTAGACAAGTTCACCTTCCCGGTGGACTTCGTCATCTTGGACATCGAGGAAGACGCCAACGTACCAATAATACTTGGTCGCCCTTTCCTCGCGACCTCACGTGCGTTAATTGATGTAAGTAATGGTCAGCTTCTCCTTCGGGTAGGAGACGACCAAGTTACTTTTTCTATTAACTCCTCTATGGAAGACTCGTCGCCGAGCGACGATTTCTGCTACTCTTTAGATTCTTTTTATGGAGATTGTTCTTCTCCGGTTTTCGAGTCCGAGTTTTTAAACGAAAATATTTTTTCACTCGAAAATTTTTATTGCGATGAGGACGCGTCTACGAACATGCCTTTTGAACCAATTGGTTCAAAAGACATTAGCACTAAAACCTCACTAGAAGAACCTCCCATCCTAGAACTCAAACCATTACCCGAATCCCTAAAATACGCCTTTTTGGGGAAAAATGATACACTCCCGGTAATAATTTCTTCGTATTTAAGCGATTCGGAGACCTCCGATTTATTGGAGGTTTTGCTTAAACATCGCCACGCAATTGCGTGGCAAATTTCTGACCTAAAGGGGATTAACCCTTCTTTCTGCACTCACAAAATTTTCTTAAACGATAATTGCCGCAAAACCATTCAGCCCCAGCGACGTCTTAACCCAAACATGAAAGACGTCGTGAAAGCTGAGATAATTAAATTATTAGATGCGGGGATTATTTATCCCATTTCTGATAGTGCATGGGTTAGTCCCATTCATGTCGTGCCCAAGAAGGGCGGTCTAACCGTAGTGGCGAATGAGCACAACGAGCTCGTGCCAACTCGTACTGTTACGGGTTGGCGTGTGGTCATCGATTATCGCAAACTTAATGATGCCACCCGCAAAGACCATTTTCCACTACCGTTCCTTGACCAAATTCTTGAGCGTCTTTCCGGTCATCCTTTTTATTGTTTTCTCGACGGTTTATCGGGGTTTTTCCAAATCCCCATTTCCCCCGAAGACCAAGAGAAAACAACTTTTACTTGCCCCTTTGGCACCTTCGCCTATCGGAGAATGCCATTTGGCCTCTGCAATGCGCCGGCTACATTCCAAAGATGTATGCTAGCAATTTTTGGTGAGCTAGTAGAAGATATTATGGAAATATTTATGGATGACTTTTCTGTATTCGGATGCTCATTTCCGGATTGTCTTCGTAATCTTGATCGTGTCCTCCAGCGATGCGAGGACACGAATCTTGTTTCAAATTGGGAAAAGTGTAACTTTATGGTTCGAGGAGGTTTGGTCCTCGGCCATAAGATTTTGATTAAGGGGATAGAGGTCGATAAGGCCAAAGTAGAAATCATAGAAAAACTTCCTCAGCCGACAAACATAAAATCCATTAGGAGTTTCTTAGGCCACGCGGGCTTTTATAGGCGCTTCATTCAAGATTTTTCAAAAATAACAAAGCCGCTTACTCACCTCTTGGAAAAGGAATCACCTTTTGTCTTTAGTAGCGATTGCGAGTCTGCTTTTAATTTTATAAAACAAAAACTTATCAATTCTCCAATTCTAGTGGCCCCTAATTGGTCCCTTCCGTTCGAAATCATGTGCGACACTAGTGATATTGCCTTAGGAGCCATTCTTGGCCAACGCGTAGAAAAACATTTTCATCCTATTTATTACGCTAGCAAGACGCTCACTTCCGCACAAGTGAATTACATGACGACGAAAAAGGAACTCTTAGCCGTCGTTTTCACTTTCGATAAGTTTCGCTCGTACCTTACGCTATCTAAAGTTATCGTTTTCACCGATCACTCCACCCTTAAGTATCTATTAGCTAAAGCCGACGCGAAGCCCCGCCTTCTTCGATGGATTCTCCTCCTACAAGAGTTTGACTTGGAGATCCGAGATAAGAAGGGCGCGGAGAATCTAGCGGCAGACCACCTCTCCCGTTTAGAAAATCCGGGTGCGGAAGTGCTCGTCGAATCTGAAATAAATGACAGATTCCCCGAGGAACGCCTTCTCGCCATTCGTTCGTCTTCGTCATCTTCGCCTTGGTTCGCAGATTTTGCGAACTACTTAGTCGCGCGGGTACTTCCAAAAGATTTTTCAAGTCATCAAAAGAAGAAATTCTTTTCCGACTTGAAAAATTTCTTTTGGGATTACCCATTTCTTTTCCGTATCTGCGCGGACCAAGCGGTTCGAAGATGCGTCGCAGGAGTGGAGTGCACACAAATATTGAGGCACTGCCATGAGGGTCCAGCCGGGGGGCACTATCAAGCCAACCGGACTGCTAGGAAGGCGCTAGAGGCGGGCTACTTTTGGCCCACTCTCTTCAAAGATGCGCACAACTTTGTGCGTGCATGCGATAGCTGTCAGCGGTCGGGTAACACCTCACGTCGAGACGAGATGCCCCAAAATATGTTTTTAGAATGCGAAGTTTTCGATTTATGGGGCATAGATTTTCTTGGCCCCCTACCTCCTTCTTATAAAAATATGTATATTTTAGTAGCGGTCGACTACGTATCACGGTGGGTGGAAGCGCAAGCTCTCCCCACCAACAATGCGCGAGTCGTCGTTACATTTCTAAAAAAATTATTTTCTCGCTTCGGCACGCCTCGCGCTATTGTTAGTGATAGGGGAACGCATTTCTGTAACGCTCTAATGGCTAAGACGTTAGCTAAATACGGAGTCACGCACAAGCTTGCCACCCCCTACCACCCGCTAACAAGTGGCCAAGTTGAGGTAGTAAATCGAGAGATAAAACGCATATTAGAAAAAACCGTTTCACTTAATAGGAAAGATTGGTCCGTTAAGCTTGACGACGCGTTATGGGCGTATCGTACAGCGTACAAAACCGCTACCGGTTGTACCCCGTTTCGATTAGTCTATGGCAAAGCATGCCATTTACCCGTAGAACTGGAGCACCGCGCACTTTGGGCATTAAAACTCTTAAACCTCGACTCTAACTTAGCCGCTCAGAATAGAAAATTGCAACTAAACGAGCTCGATGAATGGCGTGCGAACGCTTACGAGAGCAATAAGTTCTATAAGGAGCGTTCTAAGTTTTATCACGATCGAAAAATTAAAACCCCCAAAAAATTTTCTCCGGGCGATCTAGTCCTTCTTTATAATTCTCGTCTTAAACTTTTTCCTGGCAAACTCAAATCCCGTTGGTCCGGTCCCTTCTTAGTTGAAGAAGTTTTTCCATATGGGACCGTACTCGTCTCCCACCCGGAAAAAGGCTCGTTTAAAGTAAATGGTCATCGATTAAAGACTTACATAGCAGGCGACCCTGTGATCGAGTATAGCGAAACCATATCCCTCCTCGACTTATAAACCCGCCACTATAGTCAAGCTACGCGACTATAAACAAAGCGCTCCTGGGAGGCACCCCACGTCTATCTTCTTTACGTCTTTATTTATTATGTTTTCTATTTTTCTAATAAATGCAGGGTTTCTAATGGGCTTCCCCGCGCGTGGATCAGGGACGTCTTCTGCCCCCCCTCTCTTTTCTTTTTTGTACATATACCTGCTGTCTTGTTCCTCATGCTTAGCATACAACATTGGGGACAATGTTGGATCTAAGTATGGTGGTGTTTTCATATTTTCGTACTTTCTTTTTCACCAAAAAAAAACAAAAAAAAACAAAAAAAAAATTTAAAAAAACAAAACTTCAAAAAAAAATATATATAATAAAAAAAAATCAAAAAATTTAATTAAAATTTTTTTTTGAAGTTTCATTTTTGAAACTCTGACTTATTTTTTACTCGGTCCGCGAGATCCGGCTCATCGAGCCATCCACATAACGAGTCATCTCGCGACTACCTAGTTTATATTTTTGTAAATATTCTTGTAAATATTTTTTGTAAATAATTTTTATAAGTACTTTTTGTAAATATTCTTTCTCTTTCCCCTCTCCCTTTTTCCCTCTCATCCTTGTAAATATTTTTTCTTTTTCCCAAATTTTTGTAAATAGAATGAAAATTTCATTAAAAATACAAAAAAATTCACAAAACTTAAAATTCCAAAAAATTTTATTTTCGCATTTTTTTTCTTTCTTTTCAGTATGTATATATTAAAGATATAAATACAAAAATACAAAAAAAAAGAGCATAACTTCAAAAAAAACAACAAAAAAAAATTTAAATTTATGTAAGTTATGAAACAAATAAATCAAACATCTCATTCTTAAGTTTCTTGTTATCCAAAACTTTCGTTTTGAGTTTATTTATATGCGAATTTGATCAATTCTTTGTTCACTATTCGTTTGTTAATTATAGATTGAAAAATCTAAATAGCCGGGGTTAAGTTTTAAAGAATTTATTATACTTTGTTAAAAATAGGGGACTCGCTTTAGGCACTACTTCTAATTTTTCATAGATAGGAGCATGTGTACCATGTTAGAAAATAACGACTATAGAATTCAATTATGCTTGCTTTTAGCTTTCTGAAAAATTGGAACGTACAATTTAGAAAGGTTGCTCTCAATTATTTTTCAATTAAAAATCTAGTTCTCTTTTCTCCCCTTACCTATCATAACCTACTTGGTATGATAAAAATATTTCCCCAAAAAGAAAAAGATCTTATGTCAATGGGAATAAGATTTCATTCTGTAAACATAGGCACCCAATAAATTAAAAGATTATACGTTACGGAGTAAGAGGATAAAATTCATTACTCCAACACATATACATTGGGTTATTTTTATTTATGAAGAAGAAAAAAATTTTATGTTAAGGAAAATAAGATTTCGTTTTCCTTTAACATCCAAATCAAAAAAAATGGAGGTTTGAGGAAAAAATAACCTCGCCTCAAAATCCAAGCATCTTCATAAACCAACATCAACCCCCCTTAGCCAATTTCATGACTCTAGAATTAATTCAAAAATCTTTTTGAGAGCATAATTCATAAATTGCATTATTTCCGATAACACTCCTATAAGCTAAAGTTCGTATAACTCCAAACTATTCTCTGTTAAATCTAACCAGTACAATTATTGCTTTCTATTTGATTACATCAAGAAGTCTTTTGGCCAAAACTTTTGCCCTATTTAAATCATCTAAATAATTTTAGGACTTAACTCTTATACCCCGTATATTTTTATTTGATCTCTCTTATAATTAATTTAGCGGTAGCAGAACTTAGGGTTTTTTTATTATTCCTTATAAGTTCACCTCAAACTTTTGCTCTGGAATAGCAAAAGCTTAAGTATGGGGGTGTTTGATGAGTTGTAAATATACCTATATTTTCATATTTTATTTAAGTCAATTTTGTTTATTTTTTGTCTTTTTATTTGTTTTATTCAATAAATTGCTTATTTTTGTAAATATTATTTCTAACTTAGCTTTATTTTTATTCCAGAAAAATTCCAGAAAAATTCCAGAAAAATTCCAGAAAAAGTCAAAATGTTGACTGACACGCCCGTGTCACATGACCGACACGCCCGTGTCACGCCCTCGACGATCGCAGACCACAGGTTGCTAGCTCGACGATCGGCGATGATCAAACCCAGCTCGACACGCCCTAAGACACGCCCGTGTCAAGGTGTGACATGGGGGTGACTTAGCCACCTGCCCGACGTGACGCGCGCGACTTTGCAGCCGGACCGCGCCCAGATCGACCTCCCCGACACGCCCCAGTCACGCCCGTGACTGACACATGTCACGCCCGTGACCTAGGGCGTGACCGCCACGTTTTCAGCTGAAGTCAACTTTCCAGTCAAGTCACCCGATCAGCTCATGAATAGTGTCGACACGCCCCCCTGTCACGCCCTAGTCACGGGCATGACCAACCCGAAAATTTGCCTATAAATAAGAGCTTCCAGGAAGCTTATTTTGTCCACTTTTTTGGTCCATCTTACTTAGGGGAGGTGCTGCCCGTTTGGCTTCTAAGCTATGTAAGGAGAATTTCTCCCTATCTTTCTTAGTTTGTATTAGATTGTTTGTTTTAGCTTTTTCATGTAATAGCCTTTTTATTCAATAAAATGGTAGATTTTCTATCTTGCAAAGTTGAAATGTTCAATTGGAAGCGCCCTTCTTAAGTAATTTTTTCGTTCCCTTTTTGTGATTCTCTTTTTATGTTTTCTTTTTAGCTTTCATAACTTAGTTAGATTTAGGATTTATCGGCATTTCTAGCCGTTGTGCCGTCCGTTTAGTTTTCATTTTCCGCACTTTTTAGCTTTAGCTTTTTCTTCTTTATCATTTTCATTCATATAGGTTTTATAAAAACTCCCCTAAAAGTGTTCGTTTTTATTTTCTTTAACTTAGGCTCTTAGGAATGTAAAACTTCTCGTTCCTTTTTAGTTTTATTCTCACTTTTTTGGAGGTTTTATAAAAACTTATGAATAAAAATGTAGTCGTTATAATTTTTCGTCAACTTCATTTTAGCTTTTTAATTTCAAAACTTTTTAGTCCTTTTAATTTTTATTTTCACTTTTTATGCATTTCTACCGTATTCTAGCGGTAGAAATGCAGTTGTTCTAATTTTTCGCCAACTTTCATTTTGCGTTTATTTGCAAAACTTTTCGCTCCGGTTAATTTTTATTTTCACTTTTTATGCATTTCTACCGCATTCTAGCGGTAGAAATGCAGTCGTTTTAATTTTTTGAGCACTTCGCTTTTCTTATTTTTGCCAGGGTGCGTGCGTGTACGAGTTAAAATTTACAGCTTTGTTTTAATTTCTGTAGAGTGTGTGCGTATGCATTTATTTTCGCCTACTCGTTAAGAGTTAAATGGTGCTCTGCTTTCATTTTTCGCCCACTCGTTTGAGTGGGACTTGTCTTTTTACTGCATTCATTTTCTTCCTACTCACTTGAGTAGGAAAACTTTGTGTAGGTGCGTGTGTTTTCATTTCTGTAGAGTACGTGTGTGTGTTTTACTTTCAAGTAGAGTGCGTGCGTGTATGAGATAAATTTACTCCCGCCCATTCATTTGAGCCGGGACTTGCAATTTTATCGCTTTCTCAATTATGTAGAGTGCGTGCGTGTAGGAGATAATTTTACCGCTTTATTTATCGCTTTCTTCAATTAAGAAGAGTGTGTGCGTGTGTGCATTTATTTCCGCCTACTCATTTGAGTAGGGCTTGCTTTATTTAATTTTCTTTATGGTTTTGAAGTGTGCGTGAGTGCCTGCATCAATTAGCCTTCAATTTATCTAATTGTCCTATTTTTCGTGTTTTCTCTTATAATTGTTCAGTGCTTAATTTAACACTCACGCTTCACCTAAAAACATAAAGCCGTCCCCATACCGATGAGTGGCTAATCTCTTTTAGCCTTCGACATCAAAGAGCATTGGGACATATAAAATGATTTGAAATAATTAAAAAACTTTATTTTTCTTTTAATTTAAGGACTTAAGGTTTACCCCGGGTTAATGACGCATAGGACCACATAATCGATGTGTGGGCTCTATTTCCGTTATCCATACGCGACGCCGAGAGGCTGCACGTATGGACCGATCCCCCTTGGGTAAAGAGAACTACGTACGCCCCCTCGAAAGAGGAGAAGCGTAGTTCTGCCGGATTGGGTTCCCCACCCAATAGCGGGGTTCTTAGCGTAAAGCGGGCATTAAGAGGAATCCTTCATCGGTCTAACGATCGGTCGAATAGTCTTAATGTTTAGGTGAGCAATATTCCTAGAGATTAGTGCGCTCATATTTTTGGAACCCCCACGGCCAAGTGCCTTTTATTAATTTAAAAATAAAGTTTAATAATTGTTGAGAATTATTTTAGTCTTAATCCGATTCGATGCCGAGCGTTAACCCGTCATCGAACTAACTTAGTAAAATTCAGCTCTCTTTCTTTCCTTTTTAATTAAACTAAAAAATCCCACCTTACTGATAGTAAGATAATAGTGTTCCTGGAAGAGTAGATATAATCAACGCGTCCCCGAGAATAATACGACCTCGGTATTTTCCCGAATACCGAGTACTACTTGCGATAGGTGCACTTGCCTCCTCTCGTTAGAAAACTCGATCTTCTAACTGGCCCGCGGAATCTGACCATTTCGAACCAACCACAGTCGGTCTCTGTTCCGCGGCCATCATGCTCCATGAAACAAGTCTTCCACCTAGAAATTGACAGGTGCCAGAAGTGCTCTTCCTATCCTCTTTGCAGCCTGCAAAGTCTGCATCTAAATATCTAGTTAGTTCAAACTCCCCATTCCTAGGGTACCATAGGACAAGATCTGGTGTGCCCTTAAGATACCTCAAAATTCTCTTTACAATAGAGTAATGAGATTCTTTGGGGCAAGCCTGATACCTAGCATAAACACATGTAGCATACATGATGTCTAGCCTACTTATAATTAGATAGAGAAGGGAACCAATTATCCCCCTATACAAAGTTTCATCAACAGGTTTCCCTGCCTCATCTTTGTATATGGGCATACTTGACCCAATGAGAGTTCTTATGGTGGAGGAATTCTCCATACCAAATTTCTTTATTATCTCCCTAGTGAACTTAGACTAGGATATGGACAAGCCATCATCAGTCTGTCTTACTTGGAGACCCAAGAAGAACTTAAGTTCACCCATACTGCTCATCTCAAACTTCCCCTACATAAGTTTGACAAACTTCCTTCGGAGGTTGTCATCAGTAGATCCAATGATGATGTCATCTACATAGATCTGAACTAGGATGATCTGGTAATTAGATTCCCGTAGGAATATGGTCTTGTCTATCTTCTCCCTTGAGAATTTGTTCTTAATGAGGAAGCTAGATAAAGTCTCATACCAAGCTCTAGGGGCTTGCTTTAGCCCAAATAAAGCTTTCCTAAGTCTATAAATAGAATCAGGTGAGTTAGAAACTACAAAACCTGGAGGCTGCTCAACATAGACTTACTCTTTTAACTCCCCTTTTAGGAAGGATGACTTCATATCCATCTGGTAGACCTTGAATCCCTTGTGTACATCATATGCAAGTAATAATCTTATGGCCTCCAACCTTACTACAGGGGCAAAGGTTTGATCAAAATTAATGCCTTCTTCCTGTCTGCACCCCTTAACTACTAATCTTGCTTTGTTCTTGATTATAATGGCATTTTCATCAAGTTTGTTTCTGTAAATCCACTTGACTCCATTGACATTATGTCCATGAGGTCTGGGAACTAGCTTCCAGACTTTGCATCGTTTGAACTAGTTCAGTTCCTCTTGCATAGACACTATCAAGAATTGATCTATGTTGGCCTCTTCAAACTTCTTTGGCTCCACTTGTGACAGGAAGCTTGCATACATAGCTGTATTCAGATTTCTGCTTCTTATCATTACTCCATGGCTTGGTTCACCAATGATTTGGTGAACATGATGGTCTCTTAAATGACTAATTGCTGGAGGTAATCTTCTTTTAGTAATAGCTTCAGGAACAACCTCTTGCTGATCATCCTCTGCTCTAAGTGTGTCTGGTAGGCCTTCTAGAGTATCCACTTCATCTTGGATAACTGGTTCTGCTTCCTTGATGGTCAAATTGTCCATCATCTATTTTGTACCTGTAGTACTGGAAGAGGATCTTGGTAGCTCCCTGTTAATCATGCTAGACTCATCAAAGACAACATGCACATACTCTTCTATAACTTGGTTTTTCAAGTTGTATACCCTATAAGCCTTACTATGATTGCTTTACCAAACAAAAATCCCATCAAAGGATTTGGAAGCAAACTTAGTCACATAGGAATTTCCATTATGGATCACATAAAACTTACTACCAAAGATTCTGAGATAGCCCAGATTTGTTTTTCTGCCCTTCAAGATCTCATAGAGAGTCATCTCATGGCTTTCTGTGATAGAGGCCCTATTGAGGACATGACATGCGATATTTACTACCTCAGCCCAAAAATATTCTGGGAGAGATGTGTTGTGGGTTCTGAGCATAAGATCCGGGTTAGCCCCGGAGAGGGGGAAGCGGATCTTACAAACTGGTATCACTTGAACAAACGATCATATGAGAAAGAAGTCCACAACACTAGAACACCCCGCTCAAGTATTAGTTTGCGGACAAACTATGCAGCGGAAGCAATGGTGTGCCCATGTGCAAGAAGTCACGTAAAACAGTCCATTAAACAATGAGTTAGGCCAATTTTGACGTTTACCTTACCTTTATGCAGTCTACAAAGGATGCGGTTCCTCCCCCTCCGGCTGCCATTCCGTTCATGGAGACAGAGATGGGGCAAACCCTGACGGCTATCCTGGATGCCTCAGAGCTCAGCAAGCCCCGGCACAGCTGCCAAACCCCGGGTCAAACTGGTTGAATGCTTTTAAGAGTCTGTCTCCGCCGGTGTACCGCGGGACAGAGGATGTTGTAAAGACGGAGGAGTGGTTGGAGACCATTCAGGAACTATTAGCTGGCATCAGCTGCCCTGTTAGACAGGCTGTCCCTCTTGCCACCTCAGTACTAGAGGCTCATGCGAAAAGGTGGTGGAAGTCAGTTCGAGACTCTACATACGCTGACAGGGAGCTGATGGATATTACCTGGGAGGAATTCAGTGATGAGTTCTTGGAGCACTACGTATCCTCCACAGACCGAGATGCTTTGGAAGCTAGATTTATGAATCTCCAACAAGGAAGCCGATCCGTGATCGAGTACCATAGAGAGTTCTCCCACTTGGCTAGGTTCGCGGGATTCCATGACTGGGATGACCGGAAGTATGCTAAGAGGTTCTACCATGGGCTCCGGGACACTTTGAGGCAGCCCTTGTTGTTCATATCGCATGACACCACTGCAAAGATCATTGAGATGGCGAAGAAGCTGGAGGCTGACCAGCTGATGGTACAAGGCAGAGGGAAGAGACCGTTGGAGGGGTCATCATCCGGAGATGGTAGCAGGGCATCCCAGAGGGGCAAGGTTATCAGCTACATGAGGGGTGGGGGACGTCGTCGTCCCAACTACAGGCAGGAGCAGAGGCCTCCTACAGTGCTGGCTCCCCCACCTCTACAGACTCACGGGCCGATGAGACAGGAGGATCGTGGCCAGAGACAGCTCACGTGCTTTAGAGTCAGCCAGCTTGGACACATCAGGTCGCAGTGCCCTCATGAGATCCACCCACTCCCCCCTCCTCCTCCACCTCCAGTGGTCCCTCCAGCACACCAGGGTCGAGGGCGAGGACGAGGTCGAGGCCGAGGTCGTGGACATCATGGTCAAGGATGTGGCCAGGATCAGATGTACGCCCTAGATCTTGCAGAGCCTAGGAACCCTGAGGAGGTGATCACAGTTACTTTAACTTTTGTAAATTAGAATTTTAACTTTATAGTACCTTGAAAACATTAGAAGTAATCTCTAGCTTTGAACTCAAACAAAACCCAGGGATATTCATGATCAGCGGCAAGCCCGCTCATACCCTCTTCGACACAGGAGCTTCACACTCTTTCGTGTCGGACACTTTTATCGAGGGACTAGAGGGAGTGGAGAGGTTCCCTGGCATAGAAAGGAGGGTGCGTCTTCCCTATGGCTCAGAGCTTCGCACAACGGTTAGCTGCAACATGGAGGCCGAGATCGGAGGCAAGGCATTCGAGGCTCCGGCAGCAATCCTGAGATTGCCGGACTTTGATCTGATTTTGGGCATGACCTGGCTCCATTGGAACCATGCCCAAATCGACTGCCCCTCGAAGAAGATTACACTCAGACATGGGGATTCTTACGTCACCATCGAAGGTATCCGACCTATCCCCCACCTTTCTTTATCTTCTGTACAGGCTTTCAAGGCCTACGAGCAAGGGGAGGAGGTGTACCTCATCTGCTTTGAGATGGCCACAGTAGAGTGTTTGATAGCTGACATCCCGGTGGTCCGGGATTTCTCCGACGTATTTCCGGAGAAATTGCCCGGACTACCACCGACTCGAGATCTGGACTTTAGAATTCAGCTAGTGCCAGGAGCGAGACCAGTGTCCCGGGCACCTTATAGGATGGCTCCCAGGGAGCTGGCAGAGTTCAGGACGCAGCTTAAGAAGTTAGTTGATTCGGGATTTGTGCGGCCGAGTTCGTCGTCGTGGGGAGCATCGGTTTTATTTATAAAGAAGAAGGATGGATCCCTCCGTCTGTGTATAGATTACAGGGAATTGAACAGGTTGACGGTTCGGAACACCTACCCGTTGCCCCAGATAGATGAGTTGTTTGATCAGCTTGAGGGAGCCTTCTGTGAAAGTCTACCTAGTGTTAACTATCTTCACCTATGGGGGGGGGGGAATAGGTGTCTCTGCAGCGTATTTGCGGAATTAAGATTTTACCTGCACAAGAAAACAAAACAACCAAGCATAGAAAATACACAGGCAAATTATAGTGGTTCCCCGATTTGGGTACGTCCACTTTCCCCCTTCGACCTATCTCCCAACACGGGACGACTCGGTCACTTCACCAACAGGATTGAAATCCAATCCTTGCACTAACGGAAGGAACCCTTCCACACGTAGGAGTCAACACTCCCACAACCCGGGTTGCACCCAACCCTTACAACTAAAGACCAATCGGTCCGTTACAAAGAAATTGAAAATGCTTGTAAGAAATACAAACGACATTTGGAGAGTAAGGTGTCCCTCTTCGTTCGACGACGTGTTCTTGAAGTCAACGAAGAGTCCACAACCCTAGATCTCTCTTGGAAAGAATCTTCCCGAAACCAGCGGTGGCTTAAAGCGGCGGCAAGGTTCTCGGAATCAGCGGCGGCGACGGAGAGCAGCAGCAGTGCCAACTTGATTCAAACTTCATAGCGAAGGAAGCAAGGTCTTCCAACGGTCACACTAGGATCGATCGTCTCGATCGATTCGGAAGGGGAAGGATTTTCCCGATCAACGAATCAAGAGACAAGGGATCTCTGGTTAGACGCGTGAGACGCTATGCTATCCTAAGCTTCGGTCGCCGGAGATCTGGAAGAATCTGAGATCAGCAGCGGCGACAAGTGCACGAGCGGCGGAGACGGTCGGCGGACCGTTAGGGCTTATCGGCGGCTCGTGCTTTTTGAAATCCCGTGTGTTCTTGTTTTACTGTTCATACATACGGAGTATATATACATTAGGTCAAGTATGTGACCGTTGTGGGTCCCACTGATAAGAAGACATGAACCCGGTTCGAAACAGTTCAGATAGTTTGAACCGGTCCAGAGAACAACAGGAAACTGCCTAAGTCAAATTCGGCGAGAATTGTAGGTGATTCTCGCCGAATCGGCGAGAATCACTTACGATTCTCGCCGAATCGGCGAGAATCACTTACGATTCTCGCCGAATCGGCGAGAATCACTTACGATTCTCGCCGACTTCTACTTAGCCGAAATCTGGCTGAACTGATACAGAAGCCGGGGAGAATCGGCGGGAATCACTTTTGATTCTCACCGAATCGTCGAGAATGCAAGGTCATTCTCGACGAATCGGCGAGAATCATAAGTGATTCTCGACGATTCTGCCTTAGAAAATTTCCCTATCTGTGTCGAAGCTGCCGGCTTCAACCGGCGAGAATCAGCTAGTGATTCTCGACGACTCGGCGAGAATCATTAGTGATTCTCGTCGATTTTTACTTGGGCTATTTCTCCTCTTTCTTTCCTTGAGCTGGTCTTTGGCCCATCCTTGATCCTTGTCTGCTCTTGCTTTATCATAGCCCTGTACTTGAAATTAAGTACACCCCAATAGAGAGAGTACACGTAGGCCAACACACTGATCTGCTCAACGAGGGATTACGTTGCACAGACCCGTGTATATTGACCCACTGCACCCTGACATTGGTGTGTACTTAGCATGGAATATCTGCAAGTACAACTAGAAAATAATTCATCAAATACATTGTGGATTCATCTTAGCTTGACAGGTGGCTTCCTCAAATCCAGGTAATTGTGGATACAGTACACAACAATCTCCCCCTATTTGACGAAGCCAAAATCCTACTAGCTAAGATGAATACCACAACCCAAAGAATAATTACAACTTTAAGAACATAAGAACAGACAAAATAATACTTGAGTCAAAACATGTCATCACATATATATATTGAAAGTGAGGGGATAAGTTGTAAACTACTCTAGAGGGGGGGTGAATAGAGTATTCAAATTTTATGAACAACTAGTCAGCTCCCTTGGAGTTTATTTGCGGAATAAATAATCTGATACTTGAACCTTAAGAGCCTAACACAGTGAAGTGCACAAGTGAGAGAGTTAACTGAAATTTCAGTTTAACTATAAGCCTATCACAGCAACTAGCAATCCTAGCTAGTTCTATCACAGCCACAGAATAAACAATTAAACAAGATAGCCAGAGACACAGGATATATAGTGGTTCCCTCTAAATAGGTACTCCACTCTTCTACCACCCTGGTAGGAATCCACTACAGGTTTTTGCTAAGGTGCCCTGCCACCAATGATCTGATTCAGGTAGATCAAACAGACCCTTTGAGCTTTTGATAAGGATGCTCAACCACAGGTTGTTGATAAGGTGCCCTGTCACCAATGTTCACTTTTTAAGAGGTGTGAACAAACTCTTTTATAAAGGGGTTGAGAGGGTTAGATTATCTTCTCTGTTGTAAATACAGATTAGAGAAGACTTGTGGATTCTCTAAAGAATCAAAGTCTCCCCCTGGCTCAGTGAAAGTCCAGGGAAAGCCTTTGCTTCAGGATGAAGGAGTTTCAGATATACTGAAACTAAATCCTCAGAGATCTGTAGACTGATTTTTATCAGGTCTTCAGATTCTGGAATAATTGAAGCAGAACTGGAGCTCTTTCTGAAGTCTTGAAAACTCTAAGCAGATGCTCAGGAGACTTGAGAATGAAAGTAGTTGCTCTGGGCTTTTTCTTCAGGGGAGCTTTTCTTCTTCTTTTTGTGAGATGGTGAAGAGTTGTTCTGAAGATGCTTGAGAGAATGCAGCACTGAGGAAAAATTCTCTCTGTATCTGTAACTTGTTATTTTTCTAAGAAAAAAATCTCTCTTAAATATGTCTTCTCATTTTTCCTTTGGAACGGCTCTATTGATTTGAATTCTCGAGCCCTGCAACAGATTATCTCAAAATAGAATATAGCAATAGGAATAGAATGACCATTCTTGGAAATAGCAAACAGTGCCAACGGCTAGAATACAGCCTGGCAATATATTTTGTATAATAGGACAAAAATGCTTTATCAAAATACTGAATCCCGAGATTTAAGCTTGACATATTTGGTAATTAATTTATTTTGAATTTAAGCCATAAATCTGCAAAAACAACTTCAGAAAATTCTCTAACCACAAGCTAAAACACTTGGAAATAAACCAAGGAATAGAATCAATACAAAAAGATAAAGGCAGACAATAATCGTCGAACAGGGGTTCGATGATCGTCGACCTAGCTAACAGATCGTCGACTAAAAGCAGAAATCTGTCGAAACAGAAATCGTCGAACATCTCATGATGTCGACGACTAAGGCAAAAAATCTGTCGAGACAGATATCGTCGAACATCTCATGATGTCGACGACTAAGGCAGAAATCTGTCGAGACAGAAATCGTGAAGCAAGAACACGATCGTTGAACTGCTGATGGCAGATCGTCGACCAACCTTCAGAGCATAATAAACTTGCTCTGAGATCGTCGACCATCGGTCGACGATAATTGTCTTGACTTCAACGATTCTATAGCCCTGCTATCGTCGACCAATGATCGACGATCGCGAGGCCTCGTTCGACGATGGTCGAACGGAAAATGCCTTAACCAAAAATACATCTAGAGCTTCTAGCCTAAGCTCTAGGTCAGTTATAAACTGTCCTAGGGAAACTGAACAAGGCCTAATCATGATCATATATAGTTATATGGATCAAGAGGGGCTGAAAAGGGATTACATAAGCCAAATCACATCTAGGGTACCAACAATCTCCCCCTATTTGGGTTATGTTATCCAATCCGATCTAAAAACTAATGCACACAATAACAAAAGCAGAGATTAACCAAAAATTTAAATCACAGGCAATCCTCAGAAAAACATAACAACATAAATCAGCAGAACTATAAAGTATCAAGCAGATTTATCAGAGGTTTTAGCATCAGATGAGTTCTTAGGGATTACAACTGGTTTGAAAATAATTTCTCTGTTTGGATTTGCTGCTTGTCTTTTGGATAGCATTAGGTCATGTTCACCAATAATTTTCTTTTCAGCATAGCTTGGCAGAACTGCAGTAGGGTGCAACTTCATGTATTCTTCAGTATTAAAAATTTCAGAGTTGACTTGAATTTTGCTTAGTTCCTTTTCTCTGAATTCAGACATAGTTGTATATGTTGTAGGGTCTAGTCCTTGAGCTTTGGCTCTCTCCATCATGCTTAGTGCAATAGATTCCTTAAATCTTACCATAGAGGCAATTCTTTCAGTTTCAGTCATATCTGATGGAGAGGGTGGTCTGTCAGTATCAGCTTGAGCTGCAATCTCCATGTTCCTTTGAAGAGTTGTGGCTAATTTGCTTGAGTCAAGAGGAATTTGTACAGCCTTCTTAGGATCAGTTTCAGCATATAGAGATCTTGGAGGTGCAAGTTCAATGAACTTCTTGTGGGATTTCTCTGAATAGACCACTCTTTTTCCTTTTGTTTCAACTGTCTCAGAAGCAGCAGGATTCCTTGATGTGGAGGATGGACCTTTCCTGGGAGGAGAAGGTTTCCATTCTGGAACTTTCTTTTTAGGAGAAGGAGGAGGAGAGAAAGTAGGTTGCTGACATGTCATCTCCTTTATTTGTTCCAGGGGAACATTTTCATTTCTTTTCCTTCCTTGTCCTGATACATCTTGGCCTCCCTGGCTTTGGTTACTCCTTCTCTGGTAGGACTGAAAGGTGTTAGACCTGGCTGATTTTGCAGATGGGGCAGAAGAGAGACTTCCAGAGGCTCCAGCACCAGGAGGTGGAGGAGGACCTCTGGGGGGGAATTTCTGAATTGGAGTGTCATATCTTTTTGTTCTCTTCTTCTCTCTTGTCTGATTCTTTGAGAGTCTCATCCATGGTTGAAATTCTTTGCTCTTGGGATCAATTCCCTTCAGAATGAAATAGGGAACATCCTTGTCTGGATTATCGGTAGGAGGAGCAGATGCTTTTCTTTTCTTGGATACAGCCTTTTTCTTCTTCTGGGTGCTATCAGAATCCTCAGAATCATCATCATCAGAGGAGTGGGATGAGGTTCTGCCAGCATAATCATCAAAGTCTTATTCTGAGATATCCTTGGCAACTATAGCATGTTCAGCCTTTTCTTTCTCCTGCTTCTCTCTATCTTCTTTTTCTCTTGCTTCCTCAATGGCATCTTGCTCAAGGAGGACATCAAGATCAACATTTGGAGATCTCTTCCAGAGTTCTGATTCAGGATACAAGTCAGGAACTATCCTGGGAACCAGTTCTGCAATAGAAGGAATGGATAGAGGATAGGTAAGGATAGGTGGAGAAAAAAATGACTGTATCTGCAGGGGCAGATGCTTTTCCTAGAGAGATGGCTGGGGAAACCATATGAGATTTAGCCAACTCTTCAATGTACTCAGAGGCAATATTCTCAGCCATAAAGGCTATATATTGTTCAAGGTTTAGAGTACCTGAACTTGATTCCTTTTCAGTCATCTTGGAGGCATTCTCTGGTAAGTCTTGCACAACCTCAGCTTCTCCAGCAGCAGCAGCAGCAGCATTCTCAAGTTGTTGAACCACTACTTCTGAGTCAGTAGTGTTCATTGGAACTTTTTCACACAAGTCCATGAGGACTTCCTCATTATCTCTCTCAGAAACTTCTTCATCAGAAGCTAGATTCACTAGGGAGTGAATGTCTTTGTTAGATAAAGATATCAATTTAAAGTCCTGATTATAACCTTTAGAGGAAGTGTTTTACCTTCTGGTTGCTCTGGATCTTTCATCAGAGACTCTTTCTCTGGAATAGCTTCCTTTAGAAGCTCTTTAGGCTCTTCTACAATTGCTGGAAGGGGAAAGGAAGAATTGTCCTGAAGGGTCAAGGCATCACCTGAGACCACTTCAACAGACATCTCCCCCTGCATGACTTCAGTGGGGACTGGAGTCATGCATCTTACTGAAGAGGGCTCAGCAGAGGGTGGAAGTGATTTGATGGCTTCAGTAAGGGCATTGATGGATGCAATGAGAGGGGCATTGGTAGCCTCAATCATTTTTTGGATGGATGGAGTGATGAGCTTTACAATATGTGCAAGCAATTCAGGAGTTATCTGAAATGCTGAGGGTGTGGAGGTGGATGGATGACCGTGGGATGCAAATTGAGGTGGTGAAGGAATGGAAGCAGTATGATCTGCCACATGATCAAATGAATCATGTGGAGATGAGTGATCATCAACATAAGTGTGGGATTCATGTTGAGAGAGGTGTGTGAGGATGGTAGCAGTTACTATGTCAACACTGGCTGAGGCTGCCAGATGTTGTGGTGTGGGTGACTGGGGTGGAGATGCATGTAGGATGGGAGATGCATGTAGGGATTCATGTTGTGGTGGCACTGCAGATTGTGTGGAGGGTAATACAGGAGATGAGGATGCAGGGGTAAAGAGGGAGGATGGAGGGATTACTGAGCCTTCCCCAGCAAGCTGGAGAGTGGCTGAATCAGCCCTTGTGTCTGATGGAGGGTTAGGATCAACCCTGGCTGACTTCTTGATGACTCTCTGGAATTTCTTGAACAGAGAGGGGTCCAACCTCTTGCTGGCGTTGACTGCAGAGGGTGCAGAAACAAGCAGCAGGGGTGCTTTCACATACAGAAACACACCCAACACCCTGGCAAGATTTACTTCTTTCTTGTTGTTCTTTCTCCTTATCAGTTCAAACAGAACTTTTCCCCAGGCTATCTGCGTCTTATTCACCAAAGCTGACATTAAGGCAAATTGTTGCCTGTTGATGTTGTCGTGAGCAGAGTGTTTTCCCAAAACGACCTTGCCCACCAGGTCTGCCAGAAACTTATACTCTGGGGACAGATTGATCTTCAGCAGCTTAGCTGGAATACCCTCAGCATGGCCCATCACAGTTAGCATGCGGCCATATTCCTCTGTATTTTTCTCATAGTCCTCAGTACCGGTTGGTAGTCCAAACAGCTCAGTCAGAACTTCAGGAGTCAGAATGACCTCCTCTCCATTTATCTTTCCAGTCATGGCTTCGTCGCTGGAGGACGAAGTATATACCCATTCTCGAATATCTGGTATATGAATCTTCGGTGAGAATGACATAAATCTCTTTAGGCCTTGATCTTCACACAGCTGCAGAATAACTTGGATGGGTTGATCACATCGACTGAAGGAATCGAAGTCTACACAGAATCCAGTGTCGAACTTCATCCCGAAGAGAACTGCTGAAGGAATCGCCATTGGATTGAAGAGAGAATGGAGAATCGAGATGCAAGGCAGGGGAGAAGAGAATCGCGTGGGATTAGAGTTCGAGAGCGAATTCTAAGCCAGAAGATGGAATATGAAAAGACGGAGCGGAAGAACGACGATCTCCAGACCTAAATCGACTATCAGATATAAATCTGCGATCGTCGAACCCGGAACAAAATCGGTCGTCGAACAATGACCGACGATAGTCAATATTTGACTAATCGTTAAACATCGACCGACTACAAGCAATCACCACGATCGTCGATCAATATATGTTGGTCGACGATTCTCCACACAGCACAGAAAATCTGTCGTCGACCATTGGTCGACGATAGATACCTAAGGAGAGATCGTTGACCAGTTGATCGACGATTTCTGCCTTACTACAAAAATGATCTGTCGTTGACCATTGGTCGACGATAGATACCTAGCCTGGTCGAAGATCGTCGAGCAGTCGTTCGACGATTTTAGACAGAAAACAAATCTATCCAAATTTTCACTACTCTGAACCATTAATCATACCAAGCTGGTTCAGGAAGAACAAATGCCTTTGTTCATCAAGGGGCTTAGTGAAAATATCTCCTCTCTGCAGGTCTGTGGATATAAATTCCATTGCTATCTTGTTCTTTTCCACATTATCTCTCAGAAAATGATGTCTAATCTCAATGTGCTTGGTCCTGGAATGGTGCACAGGATTTTGAGCAATTGATATTGCACTGGTACTGTCACACAGAATTTTTGTTTTTGAGTGTGTGTACCCATAATCCACTAGTTGATTTTGAATCCACATGATCTGTAAACAACAACTAGCTGCTGCTATATATTCAGCCTCAGCAGTTGAAGTAGACACAGATGCCTGTTTCTTACAAAACCAAGAGACAAGTCTCTCTCCCAGGAACTGACAGGTCCCTGAGGTGCTTTTCCTGTCAACTCTACAACCAGCATAATCAGAATCTGAATATCCAATTAATTCAAATCCTGACTCAGCTGGGTACCACAGTCCTAAGTTAGGGCATCCCTTAAGGTATCTCAAGATCCTCTTGAGAAGAGTTAAGTGAGATTCCTTTGGGTTGACCTGAAACCTAGCACATAGGCATGTAGTAAACATTATGTCAGGCCTACTTGCAGTCAAATATAGCAGGGAACCAACAATGGCTCTATAGTTCTTTTGATCAACAGACTTGCCATTGACATCAGAATCAATAACTGCATTTGAGGCCATAGGTGTGCTCATTGATGAAGCATCAGACATTCCAAATCTTTTAACCAGCTCTCTGGCATATTTTGATTGAGAAATGAAAATACCATCAACACACTGTTTCACTTGGAGACCAAGGAAATAGGATAACTCACCCATGCTGCTCATCTCAAACTTGGAGTGCATTAGTTCAGAGAACCTCTTGCATAGTTTGGGATCAGTGGAGCCAAATATAATGTCATCTACATAGATTTGAACTAACAGTTGTGAGTCCTTATGATGTCTAATAAATAGGGTTCTATCTACTACACCTCTCACAAACTTGTGTTCTAGAAGGAAATTTGCTAAGGTCTCATACCAAGCTCTAGGAGCTTGCTTAAGTCCATATAGAGCCTTTTGGAGTTTGAACACATGAGTGGGTAAGGTTGATGAAACAAACCCTGGTGGTTGTTCAACAAACACTTCTTCCTTTAAATCTCCATTGAGGAAGGCACTCTTCACATCCATTTGGAAGACCTTAAATCTCTTATAGGCAGCATAGGCTAGGAAAATCCTAATGGCTTCTAGTCTAGCTACAGGGGCAAAAGTCTGATCATAATCTATGCCTTCCTCCTGTCTATAGCCTTGAGCTGCTATCCTAGCCTTATTCCTAACTACTATGCCTTGGGCATCAAGCTTGTTTCTAAACACCCACTTGGTGCCTATGATCAGTTGGCCTCTTGGTCTTGGAACCAAAGTCCAAACTTTACATCTTTCAAACTGGTTAAGTTCCTCTTGCATGGCTATAATCCAGTGTGGATCAAGCTCAGCATCTTTAATGGTTAGGGGCTCAACCTGAGAAAGGAAACAAGCAAACATCACATCTTTGTTGAGTTGATGTCTTGTCTGGACTCCTACTGAAATGTCTCCAATCACTTGAGATACAGGGTGATCTCTAAGTGTGACAAGATTAGTAGGTTCAACAATGATCTGATCTTCAACATGTTCAAGATTTAATTCCTCATGTGGAATTTGATTAACTGTTGGAGCAGGTGCTTTAACTTCTAAAAGTTCTACATCAGATTCAGAATCTGAAGAAGCAACCTGAGGAGTTTGTTGGGGATGATTCTCCTGTGTGAGTCTCAAACCTTCCAAATCCTTACTTACTCCTAGGACTTGCACTGTACTATTAGAGGAAGAGTCCTTCTCCTTATAATACATGACTGTCTCATCAAAAGAGACATGTGCAGACTCTTCTATCTTAAGAGAGGATATATTAAGGACCCTATAAGCTTTGCTTACTTGAGAGTATCCTAGAAAAACTCCCTTTGAAGCTTTTGCCTCAAATTTTCTAAGGTATTCTTTGTTATTGTTATGAACAAAAGCAACACAGCCAAATACTCTAAAATAGTCTATTTTAGGTTTCACTTGCTTAAGTAACTCATAGGGAGTCTTACCCTTAAGTTTATGTATCAGACTTCTGTTCAATACATAGTTAGCTGTGCTAACTGCTTCAGCCCAAAAGGACAGAGGCATGTTAGCATCTGCCAACAATGTACTTGCAGCTTCAATTAGGGTTCTGTTTTTCCTTTCAACTACCCTATTTTGTTGAGGAGTTCTAGGAGCAGAGAAGCTATGTTTGATACCTTCCTTCTCACAGAATTCTTGCATAAGAAGAGACTCAAACTCAGTACCATGATCACTTCTGATCAAGGCAATCTGAGTAGAATACTCACTCTGTATACACTTTAGAAAATCTGTAAGAACCTTGAAGTTATCAGCCTTAGTTCTCAAGAAGAATACCCAAGTGAACCTAGAGAAGTCGTCTACAATTACTAGAGTGTAAGACTTTCCTCCAAGACTCTGTACAACAATAGGACCAAATAAATCCGAATGTAGCAAGTACAGAATCCTGGGAGAATCACTTTTATTAACTGATTTAAAGCTATTTCTTATTTGCTTACCTAATTGACAAGCTTTGCAAAGGCCTTCCTTCTTGTAGGGGCAAGAAGGTAAGCCTCTTACAAGATTGTATTTAGCCAACCTAGAAATGTTTTTCAAATTTACATGACTAAGTCTCTTATGCCAAAGGGTATTATTACTGGTTACTTCATTAAATAAGCATATTTCAGATTTGGATGAGTTAAAATCTACAACATAAACATTACCAATTCTAATACCTACTAACACAACAGTATTATTTAAAGCAATATTACAAGCAGTGTCAGTAAACCATACCTTGTACCCAGCATCACACATTTGGCTTACAGAGATTAGGTTGTGCTTTAGTCCTGAGACATAAGCAACCTTCTTGAATGTTACAGCTCCTATGGTGAAGCTGCCATACCCTTCAGTCTGTCCACAGCTGGAATCCCCAAATACAACTTTTGGTCCCAGCTTGGCTTTGAACCCTGACAGATTCTTCTTCTTTCCTGTCATATGCTTTGAGCATCCACTATCCAGATACCATTTGTCATGTATGACTGGATAGGTCTTCACCTGCAGAGAAAACAGTTATACATTGTGGACCCAGGTTACCTTGGGTCTAGTATTCTTCACAAAAGAAAAACTAGATATAAAAGATTTTGCAGGCTTAGATTTATATCCTAAAGGGTGTGATCTCCTAGGTGGGATAATCCATTCAGTTGAAGGATTAAACAACCTAGGGTAGTGATTGGGATTTGCAATTCTGGAAGTTTGAAATTTATTTTCCAGCTTAAGTCCAGATCGTCGATCCACGGTCGACGATCGCAAGCCATATCGTCGATCATTTGTAGTAGTGCTATGTTCTGGATTCCACGATCGTCGATCACTGGTCGACGACTCAAGATGAGATCGTCGATCTCCTGCACCAAAGATATCATACTTGGTGAAGGTGTTCAGCGATCGTCGATAGACGTTCGACGATTGGTTTGACGATCGTCGATTAATGTTCGACGATTTTTGTAAAGCTAGAAATTTTTTCTTCCTGTTCTCTTTCTTAATCTTATTCTGAATTTTCTTACATTTTTCAATTTCCTCAGTATTCTTTATTCCTGATTCAGAAATAAATTTTACTGGAGTGCTAAATCTCTCCTTTGTGAGGAGGATGGGTTCACTAGATGTAGCACCTAAGCCTAGTTTATCATTACCAACCCTAGTGTTTGCTATACTGGTTATTTCAGATAATTGAAGGCTTCTGCCATTTAATTGTTCTTCTAACCTCTTAGATTTAGCCAGTTCTAATTTTAGGAATGTTACTTCTCCTCTTAAGCTTTCTAATTCCTTTTCTAATCTGATTATTTCAGTACCTTCCATGTCTAGTTCCATTATCTTTAATCTAAGTGACTTGATTTCTTTTTCAGATAACAGTAGATCTAAACATAGAGTTTTAAATTTTAATTTGAACTCAGGAGATGAAAAATCAAATGAGTTGATTACCTGGTCTTCCATAGGAAGATCTTCTTCATTGTCTCCTTCTTCTTCAGAATTCTCTGCAGCTGACAAAGAGCTGCAGGCATTGATAGCCATGAGGCAGACCTCTTTGGCTTTCTTCTCTTCTTCTCCTTCTGAATCACTGGAGCTAGAGGAGCAGGTATCCTCTTCTGTTTCACTCCAGGTAGCAGCCACAAATCCCTTGTCCTTCTTCTTGTATTTGTGTGAGGAGGACTTGGAGTGGTGCTTCCTGTACTCTTTCTCATGTTTCTTCTCCTTGTGTTTCTTCTTTGGACAATCTGGAGCAATGTGTCCAGGCTTGCTGCAAACATAACAGATGATTTCTTTAGATGGAGTCTTGTCATACCTTGGTTTGTCCTCATACTTGGAGGACTTCTTTCTGAGGTCTCTTCTTCCCATATTGAAGAACCTCTTGGCAATGAGTGCTAGTAACTCCTCATTTGATTGACTTCCTTCAAGAGTCTCAGCAGCCTTAAGAGCTAGAGAGTGCTCTTTCTTTGTAGGTGTAGGAGTTTTTACTTCAGTTGCAGCAGCTCTGCTCTTTAAAGTTTGCTCATATGACTTGAGCTTTCCCAACAGAGCTTCTGTGGAGAGTTCCACAGTGTTTCTTCCATCCTTGATGGGCCATATCCTTGAGTCCCAAGAGATGGGAAGGCACATCAAAATCTTGTCATTGACTTCTGACAAAGTTATCTCCTTGTCCAAAGACCTCAGTTCACTTATTATTGAACTGAGTCTTGTGTACATTGAGTCAATGTCTTCAGCATCATCCTTCTTGAAATTTTCATACTGAGAGGTGAGGTTGGATCTCCTGTCCTTCCTCTCATCAGCTGAGCCAGCAACTATGTGGTTGAGGGAATCCCACATAGCTTTGGCTGAGGTACATTCAGCAAGCTTCTGGAATATTTCATCAGACATTGTCTGAGCTAGGATATTCATTGCTTTTGCATCAGCTGCTTTTGCCTTCTTGTAGCTTTCATTGTAATCAGGAGGTGGCACAGCACTGAGATCAGCAGATGTGATAGAAGCAGCAGCAGGCCTAGCAGGTGGTCCTGTCAAAATAGAAGCAAAGATATCTTCATCAATAGAATTCATGTATAGTCTTATCCTGGCCTTCCATATGCCAAACTTGGACAAGTTACATACAGGAGGCCTGGTGCTTGCATAATCCTTAGACTGGGCCATGTGTGAAAGTGTTTGTGAATGGTATCAGGAAACAACTTATCACTGGATCTTTTAACTCAGGTGTTAGCCTGAATGAACAGCTAACCTCCCTCTGATACCAATTGAAAGTGAGGGGATAAGTTGTAAACTACTCTAGAGGGGGGGTGAATAGAGTATTCAAATTTTATGAACAACTAGTCAGCTCCCTTGGAGTTTATTTGCGGAATAAATAATCTGATACTTGAACCTTAAGAGCCTAACACAGTGAAGTGCACAAGTGAGAGAGTTAACTGAAATTTCAGTTTAACTATAAGCCTATCACAGCAACTAGCAATCCTAGGTAGTTCTATCACAGCCACAGAATAAACAATTAAACAAGATAGCCAGAGACACAGGATATATAGTGGTTCCCTCTAAATAGGTACTCCACTCTTCTACCACCCTGGTAGGAATCCACTACAGGTTTTTGCTAAGGTGCCCTGCCACCAATGATCTGATTCAGGTAGATCAAACAGACCCTTTGAGCTTTTGATAAGGATGCTCAACCACAGGTTGTTGATAAGGTGCCCTGTCACCAATGTTCACTTTTGAAGAGGTGTGAACAAACTCTTTTACAAAGGGGTTGAGAGGGTTAGATTATCTTCTCTGTTGTAAATACAGATTAGAGAAGACTTGTGGATTCTCTAAAGAATCAAAGTCTCCCCCTGGCTCAGTGAAAGTCCAGGGAAAGCCTTTGCTTCAGGATGAAGGAGTTTCAGATATACTGAAACTAAATCCTCAGAGATCTGTAGACTGATTTTTATCCGGTCTTTAGATTCTGGAATAATTGAAGCAGAACTGGAGCTCTTTCTGAAGTCTTGAAAACTCTAAGCAGATGCTCAGGAGACTTGAGAATGAAAGTAGTTGCTCTGGGCTTTTTCTTCAGGGGAGCTTTTCTTCTTCTTTTTGTGAGATGGTGAAGAGTTGTTCTGAAGATGCTTGAGAGAATGCAGCACTGAGGAAAAATTCTCTCTGTATCTGTAACTTGTTATTTTTCTGAGAAAAAAATCTCTCTTAAATATGTCTTCTCATTTTTCCTTTGGAACGGCTCTATTGATTTGCATTCTCGAGCCCTGCAACAGATTATCTCAAAATAGAATATAGCAATAGGAATAGAATGACCATTCTTGGAAATAGCAAACAGTGCCAACGGCTAGAATACAGCCTGGCAATATATTTTGTATAATAGGACAAAAATGCTTTATCAAAATACTGAATCCCGAGATTTAAGCTTGACATATTTGGTAATTAATTTATTTTGAATTTAAGCCATAAATCTGCAAAAACAACTTCAGAAAATTCTCTAACCACAAGCTAAAACACTTGGAAATAAACCAAGGAATAGAATCAATACAAAAAGATAAAGGCAGACAATAATCGTCGAACAGGGGTTCGATGATCGTCGACCTAGCTAACAGATCGTCGACTAAAAGCAGAAATCTGTCGAAACAGAAATCGTCGAACATCTCATGATGTCGACGACTAAGGCAAAAAATCTGTCGAGACAGATATCGTCGAACATCTCATGATGTCGACGACTAAGGCAGAAATCTGTCGAGACAGAAATCGTGAAGCAAGAACACGATCGTTGAACTGCTGATGGCAGATCGTCGACCAACCTTCAGAGCATAATAAACTTGCTCTGAGATTGTCGACCATCGGTCGACGATAATTGTCTTGACTTCAACGATTCTATAGCCCTGCTATCGTCGACCAATGATCGACGATCGCGAGGCCTCGTTCGACGATGGTCGAACGGAAAATGCCTTAACCAAAAATACATCTAGAGCTTCTAGCCTAAGCTCTAGGTCAGTTATAAACTGTCCTAGGGAAACTGAACAAGGCCTAATCATGATCATATATAGTTATATGGATCAAGAGGGGCTGAAAAGGGATTACATAAGCCAAATCACATCTAGGGTACCAACATATATATATAAAACCACAATACTTGTTCGTAAGACTATATGAAAACATAGATGTGCAGTGAGGGACAAAAAGGGTCCTAAGCCTATTTTTCCTTAGCAAGATCATCCTTGAGCTTCTGAGCCAGGAATTTCTTGCTCTGTCTTTCGAAATATTCCTTTGGCTTAGGATGATATCTGGGAGGAGGAACTTTATCAGTCACTGTATTATTTCTGAAAAATATGTTGCGTTTGGCTTCAAATTCTTTGTGCCTCTCCCATTCGTATTGACTGTATACCTCACTTCGATTTATGTGCCCCTTCTGCTGTAACAAGAATGTATCCAAGATGATACTTTTTGATACAGGACTCCATTTTTCATTTCTCACATCCTCCTCCGTCAATCGGGTCCTCTTTTCAGCTGGTGTTTCCCTTGAAGTTCCTTCTTGGATTTGCCTTTTTCCTTTGGCTTTAGCTAAGGCATCTTGATCAAACCAAGTTCGTCGTTCAGCCCTTTCAGCAGCTTTCTTCATCTCAGCTTCACTTAACAGAACAGCCTCTGCACTTGCCCCTTCGTCATCCACAGTGTTGTGCTCAGTGGTTTCATGTACAGGATTAACCTCAGGATTATTGCCTAATGCTTGATTGAGCAACCACTGGCAACTGTCATATACATAAACATTAGACTGATCGAAGTTTTCAATGATGATGTGCTGATGCCCTGCCATTTTATCAGTATATTCTTTCTCCCCCTTTTTGGCTTCGAGGGCAATGGAGTTTGCATATGAGTGCAGGGACTCATCTATATGCTTTAGAGTTTTAGAAAACTCAGTCAGCAGGTCTTGTTGATTTTTATTAAGGAGCACCATGTTGGCATCAAATTTCTGTATGCTAGTCGCCACAACATGTGCATTATGATTTACCACGCCCAGGTCATCAGTATTCTTTTTCAGCCCTTTCATGAGAAGATTTACAGCTGTGCCTGCCTCTGTATACTTTTCATCAAATTTCTTCTCCATCTCATCTAGTTTATGGTTGATCTGAACTATGTTCTTGAGCATGAGATCCTCAGATTCCTTCAGTCTTTTTAGCACCGTTTTGTGGGATTTCTTAAACGTACTCTTGAGCTCATCCAGTATCCCTTGGACAACATTAACAGTGAGATTTGCCAGGTTTGCTTGGAGGGAAGAAGCTGCAGGCAGATCCTGGTCGGGCTCCCCAGCAGAAGTACTAGGAGAGCTGGACACTAGAATAGAGTCTACCGGGGGGACAGCGGGTTGCTGAGAGGGCTCCCCCTGTATTCCTGGATCCGACCTCTCAGGAGCTTGTTCCTCTGATGAACCAGCAGCATCCTCCTGAGGGTCCACCACTTTCCTCTGCTCGATTACTTCTTCCTCCTCCTCAGTCTCCATGTGCTCAGCTTGATCTGCACAATTATGCATGTCTTCTTCCACTGCATCCACCTCCTCTTCATCAGCCACCTCATCGCCCAGGTAATTTATATCTTCCTCACCGTCCTCTTCCTCTTCCACATTTGCCACTTCCTCCTCACGGTCTTCTTGCACGGCCTCCACAGCATCTTTTGCTATCTGAGAAATATCAGATATGGTGTTTGCAGAAGAGAGTACAGGCTCCCCCTCAGTTCCTGTAATCAATGCATCATGAACTTCACTGGGGGCTGCCACGAAATCTGCTGAAGTTCTGTTGTCCTCGGCAGGAGATTCTTCTTGTTCAACTACCACTGCAGCTTGCCCTATGATTCGCTCCCATCTGTCAAAGACGCTGGAGTCCATTTTCTTCAAATAATGCAAAGGAACTCCTTTGCTCATGTCGAACTATCTCCGTTCAGCTGATTGAGAAATAGGCTGATGATTCGTCCAAAGCTTGGAGATCTGAGGGTGTCCTTAATCTTCTCGAAAAGCATGGCCCCCCAGTTGAATCTCTTTCAGCAGACTATCACCACAAGAATCTTGAACATGTCGGCTGAGATGTGGTCGTGTGAGCCTGGTTTGCATATCAGTACTTTCCCAATGATGTCGGACAAGAGTTTTCCCTCCTCATTCATTTCTTTTCTCTTTATCGATCTGGTGCCCCTAGCTAGCCCACAGAATAATAGGGTCCTGGCTCTATCATGTTCCTCTAGATAATCCTCGTGCTCAGAACTGGAAAGCTGCAAGCATTGAGTCAGTGTCCTGGCAGACATCTTGATCCTTGCACCTGCAACCTTACTCTTGATGATAGAGTCTTCATTCCGAAGTTTGGCGGTTGCAAAGAACTCAATCACTTCTTTATCCAGAATTTTGCAGCGATGCTCCAGTACAAACGTGAGTCCAGCCTCTTCCAGCATGATGATGATGTTTCTGAACTCATCCGAGGCATGTGAGAACCCGGTTCGAACTAATTCACAGCCAGTGACCAGCCCAGCGGTGGTCCTTGGAGCCATAGCAAACTAGGAAGAAGGGGAATACCAATTTCCAAGTCTAAGGATCGTCGAAACTAAGAGGTTGAGAGTAATATCTATACTAATGCTCAAAGCACGGATAGGGATAAGAGAGGCATTACCTTAGGAGGAGACGCAGTGAAGGTTCTGGCACCACGTTGCGTAAGGTGCGGCGAGCCGATTCGAGGCTAAGCGAGGGCGTGACTCCGGCTGCAAGAGGGAGTCTTCCAGAGGGTTGTTAGGTCACGATGAAGCCGAAGTCGAAGATGAAGACGAAGAGTCGGAAAGAAGCTTGGAATCGGGAAGTGATGAGCTTCGGCGAGTATTGGGAGGTGCTGGGACACTGCTTCGGGAGAGCTTTGAAACCAGTAGCGGGAGATGGCTTGGATAGGGTATTGGTGACAATCGGTAGTAGAAGGGACGACGGGAAGTTGAAAGGTTGGCGGGATTTACTGGGTCGGCGGGATTCGCTGGGTCGGCGGGATTTAAGCTATAACCGGGTTTATACATATGGAAGAGCTTCGGTTCGATGAGAATTGCCGGAATTTCAATTTTATTTGTCCGGGGTTGTCAAGGATTCAAAAAGATCACTTAAGCCACGTGTGGTGTAACCTACCACACCGCTTAGGAGGCACATCAACTCTGAGATTCCTAACTCACTAACATTGGCTAGCAGGATTCATAAGTTAAGTCGAGATTGATAAATGCAATATTCATGATGTTAGTTGTCATTCTCAGTGTCTCCTAATGTCGTGTCAGCTTTAATTTTCAGCTTGTAATGTATGACTTCTCGAATTTATCAGAGAATTTACTGACACATCATTAATAACGTATCTAAGGCGTATTTTTACCGTTTTGATCTGTCCTTAGAAGAACACACTTAGATGTGAAAATGTATATATACATATATATATATATAAAGTAGATGTTGATATAATATGACTCAGTTATTTAGTCTGATCAATGATACCTGGAATTGTTATATTCATCATTTAGCCCCTCTGATTAGAGCATACCAGGTGTTCAATTTGAGGATAGTACTTCTTGCGTTCCAGATACTTGTTCTAGATTATTCTTGGAACATCTTCTGTCTAGCTCCCATCATGACTCGGAAGTCTAGACTACCCTGCACCAAAGAATGTTACCTTACCTTAGGAGCCCAATATGTATTGGGTCCTAGGTTCCTGTCAGCATAATAATTTGAATGCCTCCCCTCAGGAATCCTGGTGGGAAGACTAACATTGCCTCGAGGATGTGGAAGTCCCCTTGCCATTGATACAGATTGGTTGTGCCAGCAGTCTATGGCAAAATGACCCACTTTGCCACAACACCAACACTCATGAATGTTGTATCGCCGTTTGTGACCTGAACAGATGACAGAGGTAGTCATAGTTCTTGGTCCAAACGGAATAGAGCCAGACATGCTTACAGAATGGTCTCTTCCATCGTGACTATTGGAAGGGCGGAAAGAATGCATATGGCAGGCGTCATGAAGCCTGGGAGGATGTGCCTTCTTTTCAGTCAGCCCCCTCCCGAGGACCCCATGAGTCCTAACAACATTATTTCTATCCCCCCTTTCCAGAGTCCTAGGGAGGTGTGAGGCGCAGTGTGAGCTGATGCTGGTAGATTCATGAGGAGTTGGTGCTGTTGCCGAGAATACAAAGGGCTTGGTGGAAGCCTGAGGTATTTTCTTCTGGGTGGCCATGACAGCCCTTGCATTTTGGGTGCCTCCACATGAGGGCACATTAACCTTGTGGTGACCACGATTATTCCTGTGGTCATACCTGAAGGCATGATGAGTGCCCTTCCTACTCGGGGTGTGGGGTCTGAACACAGTTTCCCCATTTCTCCGTGATTTGACGATTTGGGAGATCCACCCATTTTCTTCCTTTCTTTTAATAGCATCAACCTTGGAAAAGTTGGATACTATCCTCTTCTCATTCTCTAGACTACTCTCTAGATCTGAGATTTTAGAGTCCTTAACCTTATTGGATGCCAACTGGAGAACCAATAAGATTTTCAGCTGAGCAATCTCCTTAGCTTGCTCCTTCACAAGTAAGATGCTCTTCTGAAGGGCACTCACAAGAGAATCAGGATTTTCAATCTTTTGATTGAAGCTATCCATATCCCGTGCATCTCTGGAAGGACTACCCTCTGAATTGTTCCTGTCTTCAGGAACTTCAAGAGGAGAGGGGCATGAGGAAGAAGTTACCTGCTCCTGGCTTTGTTGTTCAGGGTTACCGTTAACATCGACAGAGACTGTTGAGTCAGCTTCATCAGAACTGCTTTCCTCAACTTCTTCTTCAGTCTCTGACAAGGACACAGGAGCCCTGATACTGACAGATTGATCATGCCCTTCATCTTCAGAAATGAGGACCCCTACATAGGCTTCATCCTCTTGTTGACGACTGGTCCCTGTTTTCACTGATCCCTCCATGAGGTCTGAGATGGTTTGCCACATGGACTTGGCTGTCCTACACTTGTCCACTCTAAAGCGAGATGGTCCAGACCAGACATTAGTGATGATCTGACGAATCACCTGATCCAGGTTGAACAGTGAGAGCTCTGTCTCCGACATCTCTTTGGGACACTTAGGGATTTAGAGATCTTTCCCCGAGCTGGAAGCCTTTATGGGAATGAAGGGACCCTCTTCCAGAATGAGTGATGCTCGAGGGTCGATGGCCTCCAGATGAAATAGTACTCTCATCTTCCATACAGGATAGTACTCCTTTGTACATGAGGGGAGTCTTAGAGGAGGGACATCATAATCCAACTCCATGCTTGAGTCTGATCTTCTTGTTGACACTAGATGCAGGAACTTACTCGAGGTGTTAACCCCTTTGATGAGTAACCTCCCTCTGATACCACTTGAAAGTCTACCTAGTGTCAACTATCTTCACCTATGGGGGGGGGGAATAGGTGTCTCTGCAGCGTATTTGCGGAATTAAGATTTTACCTGCACAAGAAAACAAAACAACCAAGCACAGAAAATACACAGGCAAATTATAGTGGTTCCCCGATTTGGGTACGTCCACTTTCCCCCTTCGACCTATCTCCCAACACGGGACGACTCGGTCACTTCACCAACAGGATTGAAATCCAATCCTTGCACTAACGGAAGGAACCCTTCCACACGTAGGAGTCAACACTCCCACAACCCGGGTTGCACCCAAACCATACAACTAAAGACCAATCGGTCCGTTACAAAGAAATTGAAAATGCTTGTAAGAAATACAAACGACGTTTGGAGAGTAAGGTGTCCCTCTTCGTTCGACGACGTGTTCTTGAAGTCAACGAAGAGTCCACAACCCTAGATCTCTCTTGGAAAGAATCTTCCCGAAACCGGCGGCGGCTTAAAGCGGCGGCAAGGTTCTCGGAATCAGTGGCGGCGACGGAGAGCAGCAGCAGTGCTAACTTGATTCAAACTTCGTAGCGAAGGAAGCAAGGTCTTCCAACGGTCACACTAGGATCGATCGTCTCGATCGATTCGGAAGGGGAAGGATTTTCCCGATCAACGAATCAAGAGACAAGGGATCTCTGGTTAGACACGTGAGACGCTATGCTATCCTAAGCTTCGGTCGCCGGAGATCTGGAAGAATCTGAGATCAGCAGCGGCGACAAGTGCACGAGCAGCGGAGACGGTTGGCAGACTGTTAGGGCTTGTCGGCGGCTCATGCTTTTTGAAATCCCGTGTGTTCTTGTTTTACTGTTCATACATACGGAGTATATATACATTAGGTCAAGTATGTGACCGTTGTGGGTCCCACTGATAAGAAGACATGAGCCCGGTTCGAAACAGTTCAGATAGTTTGAACCGGTCCAGAGAACAACAGGAAACTGCCTAAGTCAAATTCGGCGAGAATCGTAGGTGATTCTCGCCGAATCGGCGAGAATCACTTACGATTCTCGCCGACTTTTACTTAGCCGAAATCTGGCTGAACTGATACAGAAGCCGGGGAGAATCGGCGGGAATCACTTTTGATTCTCACCGAATCGTCGAGAATGCAAGGTCATTCTCGACGAATCGGCGAGAATCATAAGTGATTCTCGACGATTCTGCCTTAGAAAATTTCCCTGTCTGTGTCGAAGCTGCCGGCTTCAACCGGCGAGAATCAGCTAGTGATTCTCGACGACTCGGCGAGAATCAGCTAGTGATTCTCGACGACTCGGCGAGAATCATTAGTGATTCTCGCCGAATCGGCGAGAATCACTTAGTGATTCTCGTCGATTTTTTACTTGGGCTATTTCTCCTCTTTCTTTCCTTGAGCTGGTCTTTGGCCCATCCTTGCTCCTTGTCTGCTCTTGCTTTATCATAGCCCTGTACTTGAAATTAAGTACACCCCAATAGAGAGAGTACACGTAGGCCAACACACTGATCTGCTCAACGAGAGATTACGTTGCACAGACCCGTGTATATTGACCCACTGCACCCTAACATTGGTGTGTACTTAGCATGGAATATCTGCAAGTACAACTAGAAAATAATTCATCAAATACATTGTGGATTCATCTTAGCTTGACAGGTGGCTTCCTCAAATCCAGGTAATTATGGATACAATACCCAACATTCTGGTTTTCTAAGCTAGATTTACAATCCGGCTATTATCAGTTGCGCATCCGGGAGAAAGATATACCGAAAACAGCATTCAGCTCACGTTATGGATTATACGAATTCACGGTCATGCCATTTGGGCTCACAAATGCCCCCTTAGCATTTATGACTCTGATGAACCGTGTGTTCGAACCTTATTTGGATCGCTTTGTCATAGTATTCATCGACGACATCCTGATTTACTCCCGAACTCAGGAGGAGCATACCGGGCACTTGGCACAGGTTTTACAGAGACTGAGGGAGTTTCAGATGTATGCCAAGTTCTCAAAGTGCCAGTTTTGGATGCAGGAGGTCTGTTTCCTGGGGCATATTATCAGCGGGGCTGGATTAGCAGTAGATCCAACCAAAGTAGAGGCAGTGCGGGATTGGCTCCGGCCAAAGACAGCGTCAGACATCCGCAGTTTCTTGGGTTTAGCAGGTTATTATCGCAAGTTTGTGGAGGGGTTCTCGAGGATAGCCCTCCCCCTCACGTCCTTGATGAAAAAGGATGCAGCTTTTGATTGGACAGAGAAGTGCGAGGCGGCTTTTCAGGAGCTGAAGGACCGACTCACTTCATCCCCCATCCTTGCACTCCCCTCTAGGAGTTAAGGATTTCAGATTTGTACAGATGCCTCCTATCAGGGGATGGGTGCTGTCCTGATGCAGCATGGACACGTTATCGCTTATGCTTTGCGACAGTTGAAGAAGCACGAGCATAACTATCCAGTACATTATCTCGAGCTCGGGGCTGTGGTATTCGCCCTCAAGACATGGAGACAAAACCTATATGGGATCCATTGTGATATCTATTCAGATCACAAGAATCTCAAATACATTGACACGCAGAAGGATCTAAACCTGCGCCAGAGGAGATGGCTTGAGTTCCTCTGCGATTATGACTATGAGATGCACTATCACCCAGGGAAGGCGAACACTGTTGCGGATGCCTTGAGCAGGAGAGTCGGCACTTCTGGACCGGAGCCTCGGGTGATGTCTATAGAGCTGCTACGCATGATGGAGGATATGTATATTACCATGGTTTTGGAGGCCGAGCCATTGGTATACCGAGAGTACTTGAGCTCTTTGGTCGGCGATGATGATATCTGGAAGCGCATACTTACACATCAGAGATTGGATGCTGATTTGGAGCCTATTTTCTCCGCCCTGGAAGGGGGCAAGTATGAGGACTACATGCTGCAGGACGATCTTCTTCGATTTCGTGGTCGAGTATACATTCCAACAGGAGATGGTATCCGGGATGACATCCTCAGAGAGGCACACTGCTCCAAATACTCAATGCATCCCGGTATCATCAAGATGTGGGCTGACTTACGACGGACCATGTACTGGCCAGGGATGAAGAGGGGGATCATCTATTTTGTGACACATTGCGAGACCTGCCAGCGATTGAAGGCCGAGTGCAAGAACCCGGGTGGTCTATTACAGCCACTGCCAGTCCCAGAGTGGAAGTTCGAGGACATCTCCATGGATTTTGTACACGGGCTACCTCGCTCCCATTCTGGGCACGATTCCATCTGGGTTATTGTAGACAGATTGACCAAGGTAGCGCGGTTCATTCTGGTCAAAAAGGATACCCCAGTTGCTGTGTTGGTGAGAGTGTTTGTGGAGCAGTTCATTCGATACCATGGCGTCCCCAGGTCTATTATTTCGGACAGAGACGGTCGCTTCACCTCTAGGGAATGGAGGGCAGTGCATGCTTACTTGGGCTCCAGACTCACCTTTAGCACTGCTTTCCATCCACAGACTGATGGTCAGACGGAGCGGACGATCCGGACTATGGAGGACCTGCTCAGGCTATGTATATTGGATACGGGGAAGCCTTGGGAGAGCTACTGCCACTGATTGAGTTCTCGTACAACAACAGCCATTAGGCCAGCATCGGGATGACTCCTTATGAGGCACTCTATGGGAGGAAGTGCTGGACACCGCTATTTTGGGTCCAGGATGTGGATACTTGAGCTCTCGGATCAGATTTTGTGGAAGATACGGAGGCCCAGATTCGTTTGATCAGAGATCGGCTATTGGAGGCACAGAGCAGGCATGCAAAGTACTATGATGCTCAGCACCGGAAGGTGGAGTTCCAGGTTGGGGATAGGGTTTTCCTGAAGATACGTCCAGTACATGGTGTCTCTCGGGTGCGGAGGCACAAGAAGCTCAGTCCGCGATATATGGGGCCTTACTTGATCCTGGAGCGGATCGGCCCCTTGGCTTACCGACTGCAGCTGCCACCGGAGTTGAGTACCTTACATAACGTCTTCCATGTCTCTTTCTTGCGAAGAGCTCTCCTTCGGCCAGAGCAGCACATTACTACTACAGTCGGACTAGTAGAGCCTGACAGATCAGTTAGATTGGAGTCGATCCGGATTGACGATACGGCCGTCCGAGTGTTGCGGAAGAAGAAGGTCCCTCTCGTGAAGGTGTTGTGGTCCAACCATGGACGGGAGGAGCACACCTGGGAGCCGAGGGATCTGTTGATGGATCAACACCCGTAGCTATTCTTATCAGGTACTTTTAATTATGTTTTTAAAGTTGCTTAAAATTCTTACAAATAGAACCCCGTAGACCAGAACTTGAATTTCGGGGACAAAATTATTTTTTTTTGTTTATAGGATTTGTAACATCCCATGTTACTTCTAGACCCTTAACTTAGATTGGGTTAGGCATGGGGTGGGTTTTAAGGAAATTAGCTAAGTTTGACCATAGGTAGTGGGGTGTAGCCATGTGGGGCCACCATAGGACCAAGGTCAAACTTGCCTAAATAGGAACCCTAGCCTCACCATGACCCCACCACATTGCCCTAACCCTAATTACAATCTAAGTGGACCCTAGGCCATGTCACAAGATCAACACTTTGACCCTAGTTGACCCAAGTCAACCTTGGGCCTAAAGTGGTCAAACCCATACTCATAGTCCCAATTAGCCTAAGTAGGTCACCACCTTGACCCAACCCATGTTTGGTGGTGCCATTGGGCTCATGAACAACAAGTGGGGTCAGCCCACTCACCATGTTAACCAAGTCAACTCAAAAAGTCAACAAGTAAACAATTTAACCTAATGGGTGAAAATGAGAGTCCAAGTCATTTCCCTTGAGCCAAGCCCACCAAACTTGGCCCATGACCAACCCAAGTGTACAAGGACAGCCACTAACCCCCAAAATGAGGAGAGAGACTACATGCAAAGGGGTATTTTGGAGAAATCACCTAAAGGAGGAGAGAGAAATGGGGAGGTGATGAAAAGAGGCCATGTGGCCTTCACTTCTTCAGCCCAAGAGTTGCTGGCCGACCACCCCACTTCATTTAAGAGGGAATTGAGGCATGGTAGCCACTTGGCAGCCATGGTGAAGCAACCAAAGTGCCAACCCGAGCTCACCTCGACCATATCTCCCCATATACTCCACCTCAGTCCAAACAAACCACTCCATCAGCTTCAGAAGGTCGAGAGGAGTGGAAATCGAGTCCTAGATCAAGGCAAACAGTGGAGAATCAAGGAATCGGGCAGGAGATCGCCGGAGCACCACCAACATGCAAAACCACCGTCGAACTCGCCGCCAAGCCCCAATTCAGGTCCGTTTCGCTTCACCTCTACCTGTACTAGCTTCTTAGATCCATTAGGCGAGATATCGGGCTCAATTGAGCCCGATGCCATGTGAGAAATGAGAGAATTTTCTAAGCTTTTTCTACCGCTCGGGATTGCCGTCGCCGCCGTCTCCTGCCGCCACATCACCGGGAAAAGATGGCCACCACCACCGTGAAGGTGGTGGCACCGTTGGCCGGCAGTGGCGCCGCCTCATCTGGCCGAAAATCGCCCCGCAAGGTGGCCCAGGAAATCCAATCGGGACCATTGAATCGCTGGGGACGATGATAGGATTCCGTTCATTAAGCTTTAAGATTCGTGCTGAGCTCATATTAAATGATAGGCTAATTAATTAATTAGATTAAATTTGATTTTGTCACACTATTACTGTCAGCTTGCATGTCATTTTTAGGGTACTTATAGACCTCACCATAAGTTGAACCTGAATGAAAAATGTAGCATGATGTGTTACCTTTAAAAGGACACCCTAAACTTAGGTTTTGGTCCAGGGGTCTGGCCTGTAGGGCATTTTTCCTAGGACTGGTTCTAGGCTAGGACAAAAATTAAAAGTTAAGCCTAGGCCAAACCAGATGTCCACATGGCCTGAGATTTTGGGCATGTGGCTAATTTGGGCATATTTAGCCCCTGCCAATGTTTAGGAATTTTTGGGGACAAAATTCCTATAGTTTTGATCATAATATCAATAATTAAATAAATGGTATAATTGGAGTGTTAAGCCTCCAAATGGCCCCAAATTTTGGTGGCAGGTCCTTAGGGGCATCATTGGTGCTTGGTAGAAATTTAAGTACAATTGGACCATTGTATGTTGGGTTAACCCACTTGCATGTGTTAGCTACTTATAGCCTTGGGGTGCTATTAGCAAGAAATGAAATATTGTGTATTTAGCCTAGTTGGGGAATCCAAACATCATGGAATCTTTTCCAGTGATTCATTAGGGCAAAGTTCACCCCTAGAATTAATTATGGGATTTTTGGGATCAAAAATCCCATTAATTGGAATTTTCAAAAATATAGGTCTTTTTGGAAAATAAATTGAAAAAAATTAGATTTTGACCAAAGGAAATTCCCAAATTCAGTCAAGTCAAAGAATGATGTTTTAATTGACTTAGTAAAATTTTATATCTCTGTTTGAGAACTATTGGAGCAAAATACCTTGATATTACCCCGCTCGAGCATTAGTTTGCGGACAAACTATGCAGCGGAAGCAATGGTGTGCCCATGTGCAAGAAGTCACATAAAACAGTCCATTAAACAATGAGTTAGGCCAATTTTGACGTTTACCTTACCTTTATGCAGCCTCCACAGGATGCGGTTCCTCCCCCTCCGGCTGCCATTCCGTTCATGGAGACAGAGATGGGGCAAACTCTGACGGCTATCTTGGATGCCTTCAGAGCTCAGCAAGCCCCGTCACAGCTGCCAAACCCCAGGTCAAACTGGTTGAATGCTTTTAAGAGTCTGTCTCCACCGGTGTACTGCGGGACAGAGGATGCTGTGAAGACGGAGGAGTGGTTGGAGACCATTCAGGAACTATTAGCTGGTATCAGCTGCCCCGTCAGACAGGCTGTCCCTCTTGCCACCTCAATACTAAAGGCTCATGCGAAAAGGTGGTGGAAGTCGGTTCGAGACTCTATATATGCTGACAGGGAGCTGATGGATATTACCTGGGAGGAATTCAGTGATGAGTTCTTGGAGCACTACGTATCCTCTACAGACCGAGATGCTTTGGAAGCTAGATTTCTGAATCTCCAACAAGGAAGCCAATCCGTGATCGAGTACCAGAGAGTTCTCCCACTTGGCTAGGTTCGCGGGATTCCATGACTGGGATGACCGGAAGTATGCTAAGAGGTTCTACCATGGGCTCCGGGACACTTTGAGGCAGCCCTTGTTGTTCATATCGCATGGCACCACTGCACAGATCATTGAGATGGCGAAGAAGGCTGAGGCTGACCAGCTGATGGTACAAGTCAGAGGGAAGAGACTGCTGGAGGGGTCGTCATCCAGAGATGGTAGCAGGGCATCTCAAAGGGGAAAGGTTATCAGCTACAGGAGGGGTGGGGGATGTCGTCGTCCTAACTACAGGAAGGAGCAGAGGCCTCCTACAGTGCTGGCTCCCCCACCTCTACAGACTCACAGGCTGATGAGATAGGAGGATTGTGGCCAGAGACAGCTCACGTACTTTGGATGCAGCCAGCTTGGACACATCAGGTCGCAGTGCCCTCATCAGATCCACCCACTCCCCCCTCCTCCTCCACCTCCAGTGGTCCCTCCAGCACACCAGGGTCGAGGGCGAGGACGAGGTTGAGGCCGAGGTCGTGGACATCATGGTCGAGGACATGGCCAGGATCAGATTTACGCCCTAGATCTTGCAGAGCCTAGGAACTCTGAGGAGGTGATCACAGGTACTTTAACTTTTGAAAATTAGAATTTTAACTTTATAGTACCTTGAAAACATTAGAAGTAATCTCTAGCTTTGAACTCAAACAAAACCTAGGGATAGTCATGATCAGCGGCAAGCCCGTTCATACCCTCTTCGATACAGGAGCTTCACACTCTTTCGTGTCGGACACTTTTATCGAGGGACTAGAGGGTGTGGAGAGGTTCCCTGGCATAGAAAGGAGGGTGCGTCTTCCTGATGGCTTGGAGCTTCGCACCACGGTTAGCTGCAACATGGAGGCCGAGATCGGAGGCAAGGCATTCGAGGCTCCGGCAGCAATCCAGAGATTGCCGGACTTTGATCTGATTTTGGGCATGACCTAGCTCCATTGGAACCATGCCCAAATCGACTGCCCCTCGAAGAAGATTACACTCAGACATGGGGATTCTTACGTCACCATCGAAGGTATCCGACCTATCCCCCACCTTTCTTTATCTTATGTACAGGCTGTCAAGGCCTACGAGCAAGGGGAGGAGGTGTACCTCATCTACTTTGAGATGGCCGCAGTAGAGTGTTCGATAGCTGACATCCCGGTGGTCCGGGATTTCTCCGACGTATTCCCGGAGAAATTGCCCGGACTACCACCGACTTGAGATCTGGACTTCAGAATTCAGCTAGTGCCGGGAGCGAGACCAGTGTCCCGGGCACCTTATAGGATGGCTCCCAGGGAGCTGGCAGAGTTCAGGACGCAGCTTAAGGAGTAAGTGGATTCGGGATTTGTGCGGCCGAGTTTGTCGCCGTGGGGAGCACCGATTTTATTTGTAAAGATGAAGGATGGATCCCTCCGTCTGTGTATAGATTACAGGGAATTGAACAGGTTGACGGTTCGGAACACCTACCCGTTGCCCCGGATAGATGAGTTGTTTGATCAGCTTCAGGGAGCCTTCTGGTTTTCTAAGCTAGATTTACGATCGGCTATTATCAGTTGCGCATCCGGGAGGAAGATATACCGAAAACAGCATTCAGCACACGTTATGGATTATACGAATTCACGGTCATGCCATTTGGGCTCACAAATTCCCCCTCAGCATTTATAACGCTCATGAACCGTGTGTTCGAACCTTATTTTGGATCGCTTTATCATAGTATTCATCGACGACATCCTGATTAACTCCCGAACTCAGGAGGAGCATACCGGGCACTTGGCACAGGTTTTACAGAGACTGAGGGAGTTTCAAATGTATGCCAAGTTCTCGAATTGCCAGTTTGGATGCAGGAGGTCGGTTTCCTGGGGCATATTATCAGCGGGGCTGGATTAGCAATAGATCCAACCAAAGTAGAGGCTGTGCGGGATTGGCCTCGGCCAAAGACAGCGTCAGACATCCGCAGTTTCTTGGGTTTAGCAGGTTATTATCGCATGTTCATGGAGGGGTTCTCGAGGATAGCCCTCCCGCTCACGTCCTTGACGAAAAAGGATGCAGCTTTTGATTGGACAAAGCAGTGCGAGGCGGCTTTTTAGGAGCTGAAGGACCGACTCACTTCATCCCCCATCCTTGCACTCCCCTCTAGGAGTGAAGGATTTCAGATTTATACAGATGCCTCCTATCAGGGGATGGGTGCTATCCTGATGCAGCATGGACACGTTATCTCTTATGCTTCGCGACAGTTTAAGCAGCACGAGTAACTATCCAGTACATGATCTCGAGCTCGGGGCTGTGGTATTCGCCCTCAAGACATGGAGACACTACCTATATGGGATCCATTGTGATATCTATTCAGATCACAAGAATCTCAAATACATTGACACGGAATGATCTAAACCTGCACCAGAGGAGATGGCTTGAGTTCCTCTGCGATTATGACTATGAGATGCACTATCACCTGGGGAAGGCGAACACTGTTGCGGATGCCTTGAGTAGGAGAGCGACACTTCTGGACCGGAGCCTCGGGTGATGTCTATAGAGCTGCTACGCATGATGGAGGATATGCACATTACCATGGTTTCGGAGGCCGAGCCAGTGGTATATCTGAGAGTACTTGAGCTCTTTGGTCAGCGATGATGATATCCGGAAGCGCATACTTACACATCAGAGATTGGATGCTGATTTGGAGCCTTTTTCGCCGCCCTGGAAGGGGGCAAGTATGAGGACTACACGTTGCAGGACGATCTTCTTTGATTTGTGGTCGAGTATACATTCCAACAGGAGATGGTATCCGGGATGATATCCTCAGAGAGGCCACACTGCTCCAGATACTCAGTGCATCCCGGTATCACAAGATGTGGGCTGACTTACGACGGACCATGTACTGGAAGGCAATGAAGAGGGAGATCATCTATTTTGTGACATAATTGTGAGGACCTGCCAGTGAGTGACGGCCAAGCAAATTCATTACAGCCACTGCCATCCCAGAGTGGAAGTTCGTGAACATGGTTTATACACGGCAATAACACGAGTTCTGGGACGATTGAAAGTAAACAATGTGGAAAAACATTGACCAAGGGTAAGCGTGTTTGCAAAGAGCCAAGACACAACATTGCTTCCCCAGGTGCATGGTTGGGGGGGCGGTGCGTGGCAATGAGTCTCGGAGCAAGGTGGTCTTATTTAGCACTGCCAGAAAGTCACATGAGCGGAACGGTGGAAAGGAAAAAAAGTTATATAGTTTCGAAGAAGGTCATACTCCATGGTATTTTGTATAACAACGAGGCAAA